>JAOPJG010001094.1:0-12944 GCA_027478255.1 Dispira simplex | reverse complement strand
GACAGGGATGTTTACGTTAATCCCGTTGTGTAAGTGGACAGAGTTTGGATGCGGCAAACCGAAAGATATTGCGATATGGGTAGTTTTTTTTTCGACTATATAGAGAAACATCCACCAGCATTGAGTAGGTCTCTCACTATACCCTATTGGTTAAATTTTGTAATGTACATTTTTGCTCCAAATCTCTATATAGTTGAAAAAAATCACCCATATTCTTCATTTAAATAGTTCAATTTCTAACGCTCTTCCTGTAGCTTTGTATTGTATCTTTAATCATGGGCAAAGGTTGTGACTCATCATTAATTCTTCCACGTCGGCTATCTGGGGTTCACACCACATCAACACAAGTGCAGTAAGGCAAATTTCCCTGGGAATTATCGAAAATATATATATGATGTACTCCGGAGCGATCTGCAGGTTACTGTGGGAAGCATTTGTTCTCAATTTTTGACACATTCTTTTTAGTCTCCACAATGATGACAAGATCCCTGAGAGATTCCAGCAGGGCTTAACCAGGATGGCTGATAAGCTGTAGCCCCTTACCAAGTGTTGGCATGAGTACCTAATGCCTTTGGGCTTTTTATAATCTTCTGAAGTGGTTGTTGCCACTTTCCACAAACAGTTGTCTGATGAACTCACCTTCATCTGAGGAGGTATTGTGAGGGCATCAGGATGCTTCAATTCCGACAACAGGGTTACTCTTCAGGTGACTCTACAAGGAGAATTGTTAGGTAAGTACTTGACTGTGTTTGTCATCAGCAAAAAAGCACTGGTATTATCCTATGATGTCATGTATTTATTATTGTCTGGATGTTCTATTGCAAACTACTAATATGTATTATTATGCATTCCTGCTGCTTTATCCCTTGCTGTGTATGCTCCCCACTCACTGACACCAACCACCTGTGCACGACATAGCAAACTGTGCTTTTATCACAACACTTACGTGTGCCAGCTACCCATCTCAAACTTACTACTCTTGACTAGACAAAATTATTTTGCATTGCAACTAGTAAAATTTAATGGAAAACAACGACGTTCATGTCAGATAAAACTTTCGACAGGAATAAATAAGAAAAAAAAAGAAAAATTTACAATATCAACAGGGATATAAAATGCATAGGGAAAAAGTATGCCGGATCAAAGTGGGAACAAGTCAAGTAAAAAAAATAAAATAAAAAAGGAACTGTAAACAACACATTCACACTCCCTTTTGTTCGTATGCCACATTGCCTTAAAATGGCATGGAAAAAGGCCCAAACAGCATATGACCTCAAGTGAAAAAAAAAGCTATACAAAAAGAATGAACCAACTGCCTGTGACATTATGGGGTATACATGCAATGTGACAATAGTATACTCATTTCCGATAGTAAATAAATAGTATGGAAACGATGGTAGGTGTTTGCAATCTGCAATCATCCAGATCATGCAAAAATACCGATATACGCAAAAAAAAAGGAAAAATAAAATGAACGTCAAGGTAGGTTTTGAGTAACGATGACAAAAGGCAGAATCCAAAAAAAACTACGTCTAGTAATGTTAAACAGGTATCATTTAGCAGATCCCATTTGTTCTCCAAAAAAAAGGGATCAAGGACGTGCGAATAGTGTGGGGGAGATTACGAGAATGGGAAAGTGTGGAGAACGGAAAGTGGTAGGAAACGAGATGGCAGTAGAAATGATGTCTGATGAAACACTGCCAGCTATTCCCCCCCTGTATAATGGAGAAGAGGCTGTGGTAAATCGACAAATCCCTATTCATCCATTTCAGGTGGTGGGATCGATTGTAAAAAGGGATGCAGTCAACGATAAAAAAATAAAACAACATATTAAGCCAGGCTGGGCCTAGACTCGTATCCGAAAACCAGAGTACCTTTCCAGTGCACAGCACCAAAAGGTTCAATGGCTTCTTTTGACTAAACGCTGTCACCCTGCCTCTCTTGCAGAATCCATTTGTGCCGTTAGTCTGACCCCACCTTAAACCCACTTCTTCCTCTGTCTATGGAACCATCGTGTACGAGTGGACGGACGATCATGGCCAGGTCGTACAGACCCCAACCCCAATATCCTTTGCCACCAACACTACAGAGTGGTGATTAGTGAATGGCCGCACTGGTGGGTTCCATCAAGGAAGGGTCAAGAGACCCTGTAGGCGGGGTGTGGCGGGAACCCAACGACGACCCAAACATCCCAGAGCCAACCGAACTGTGCGAAGTCAAGTGGTGGCTACCGTGTAACCCCGACGACGTTGACGTAGAAATGGGTGGGGTATGCGACGTCTTTAAACTGTAAGCACCGTTACCACTACCATTGCTACTATTGCCGTTGGACTGCTGACGTACACCGAGTGGGTTCTTGGAAAAACTCAGACGGATACCACCATTGGGAGAGCTAGAAATGGTGCAGCCGTTGAGTTGGTGCATCGCCTGAGTGGCGTGAGCAATGTCTTCAAATTCCACAAAGCAAATGGGTCCCATGTTTTGCTTGGGGCGGAAATACAGGCGTTTGTAACCGGCTGCTTTGGCGAACAAACCACGCAGCTCATCTTCTTGGGTAGAGGCGGCCAAGTTACCAACGTACAGGGTGTTACATGGTGGGTTATGGTCGTTGGTATGCGCCGAACGGGTGGCGGCCGACATCGGCAAGCCATTGGGCAAAGACGACGAGGCAGGAAAGACCGACGACTTGGACATGGACATGTTAATGGGTACCCCCACGGCGGACCCATTGACAGAAACAGGGGGCAAGGAACCTGTAGCACCCAACGAAAGTCCCGACAAACGATTACCAAGACCGCCCAGGTCTAGATTCTTGTTGAAGAGAGGGCCACCCCCGCTGGTAGTAGAAGTGTTACTAGTGCCAAAAATCTGTTCAATTTGAGACAGGGAAGCAGGGTTGGTGTTGCGACGCTCGGACTGGGCTTTGCTCAAACCAAATCCAATGGGCGGTCGGGTCACTGGGGCAGACGTACCCAGGGCGCTATCGTTGCTAAGAATCGAATGATGTACGGAGTTACGACGCTGCAGATACGAGGTGGGCATATCCACCGAAGGTAGGAGACCGCTGGGGTCACGGTAGAGGTCAAATAAACTGCTGTCATTTGAAGGGAAAAAATCGGCAGCGGTGGTGATATTATCGGAACCTAAGCCGTGAGGGGTCTGGGAAGTCCCGATGGGAGTAACAGGGGCGGAGGCGCTAAAGGGGTCAAAGATTTTGTTCAGATGGGCTGTGGTTAGCTGTGGGAAGCCACGGGAGGTAGGACTAGTATCATTGTGGTGATGGGAGTGAGAGTGGGGGTGCGGATGGGGGAGATGGAAGGAATCCTGGGACGCAAGTGGGTTGAGGGAGGTAGACGTGGAACCACCCATTCCCAAAGTACCGCCACCGCCGCTGCTGAGAGCAGTAACGCTGCCGTTGGTTAGGTTGCTGCTCGCCAAGCCGCGACGGGTATGTAGATTTTTCTTGGCCATTTCAGCCTTGAGCAAACAATTGCGTTCGGCGTCCACTTTACGACCGTTGAGCACACCGCGCGCTTCCATGGCGGCCATGCGAGTGCGGAATTTGGCAAACCCAATGATTTGCTTACGGGATGTGCTGACAGTTTCGTCGCCGTCACTGCTGTTGCCCGAAGGCGGAATTTTCAACGTAGCAGCTTCAAACTCGGGAGAAAAGGTAAACATGTTTTGGAACTCGCGCTCCTGCATGTCCTCCGGAAAACCCACTACAAATATGGTGGTGATTTCGTCGCGGGATTCCATTGTGGTAAGTTGCAGAGTTAGAGGGAGAGGTGACAACCACAGGACAAGGTAGACGAGCAAGAGTAAAAGGTGAAAAAAAAGGATGAACTGGGAAAACGTTAAACGTGTTGAAACACGCCAAACAGAGTTAAATAAGTGAGTACTGGATAAGAAACAGAAAAAATAGTGAGAATACAAAAAATAGACAGGCAGGTAAGAAAGATCACTGAGTGGTCGGTCACGAGAAAAAAAAATACGTGAGAAAACCAAGGCGGGCGCGCTAAAGCTACACGAGGGGAAACACTAACGTGGGTACTAAATGATATTGTATCAAACAATAGACGCAAGTCGGTAAATAAGCAACTGTGCAATGGTCATAAGAGCACTGAACACAAAAAAACGGGTTTAGCACAGGGTTAACTATATCGACACTGCAGGATAACGTAGTGATGGGTCAGGGCTGGGAATGCGGGCTAGAATAACACTAACAACTGTAAAAGGTGCGTGGGAAGTGCAGAATAAACTCAACTAGACCGAGGTCAGTAGAAAACGCAAATGATGGAAAAATATGGAATATAATATAAAGTGAATTGTGGGAGGTACCCACGGTTTGAATCAAGATGGGGAAGTCAATGCCACGTAACTTGAGTAGAATCGTTGAAGCGCACAAAAGAATGTGATGAAACAAAACTTGGTCGTGGTTTGAGAGAACAGGAAACGTGTCAGGACAAAGGGTATGTGAATAAATGAACAATATGTGCGTGGAACAAGTGACGCCAGATGATATAGATGGTGAGAGTCGGAAATGGGTGATGGGAATATATATATATATATGGGAAGAATCGGCTCACTTAATGGGAAGGTTTGATATATGCGGTATAGAAAAATAAGTAACCAATGAAGTTATATGCGTAGCCAAGAAGGCATGTCCACAGAATGAGTCAAGGAACAGTACAAGCAAACACGAACACCAAATTTAGGAAGAAGAAACCAACCAAGGGAGAGTATTGGAGGGCATGGGGCGGGTAGAAATACTCTGGCGCTTTTTCTCCCCAAACGAACCAAGAGCAGTGGTGGGGTGAACCGAGAGGGGGGACACAAGGTGGGGTCAGGAAATAACAAAGAGTTCCCGGGACGAGTCGGGGGGAGTTTGATGGTATTTATATTGGCAAATAAGGCGCAAATCGACAGTTTACTCACTCTTCTTGACTGTGGTGGAAAGTATTTCGGGAATCCCTTGAAAGGAGCCAAAAATATATCAAAAAATCAACAACAACAATAATAAAAATAATAACAAGTAAATTTTTAGAAACATACAGGTGGTCCACACAGTTTGGGAAAAGGAGGGGTTTAAGAAGGGAAGCAGGAAAAAAGGGCCCTTTTCCCTCGCTTTCCGGCAAGTGTAGGGAAATTTATGCCCCCCCCCACCGTACACTGAAAGAGAGTGGACGTATCAACTGCTCCGAAGCCGATTGGGCCAGTCCGGTGTAACTCTAACCCTGACTGACCCACACTGTGTATGTGGAGGAGAACGGTGGGAATTATTCTCTAACGATTGGTGGGGATTTATTGGGTTTGAGTCCGGTGCACCCATCAGACCCTTCCCCATTACTGGTTCCCCTCCTCCCCATCAAACGAAAAAAAAAAATGTGGCTACAGGGCTGACTTGAAACTTATGCAGCGGTATTCTGGTTCATTGTTAGGAGTCAATATCACCCATAGTCAGCGAATCCTTATTGTTTCTCACTCACCCCCGTGACCCTAACTGAACGCTGTCGGTGATTTTCATGGATCCACTACTTTCTCTTTCCAAACCAGGAAAGAGTACAATAGAGCCTTCACATGATGGTTCACTGTCAGTAGTACCTGTCAGGCTATCTCCAAGGAAAACCCCTTTCATGGTTGGCCATCACAAGCACGATCCAGGAATCACACAACAGTTGAGGACTCTGTTTGCTATTGGTATCTTTTCTGATGAACACCCCCATATCAGAGTTCGGGGATGTTCTAAATTGGAGACCCATAAATAGACATATCTTCTCTCATACCGAACACTAAGGGATACCTATGCTAGTCCTGGTTACCATACACAAAAAACAAAAAGAAAACCTAAACTGAGACGCATGGCGTGCTGCTGACTGGGCCATTCGGTATGGTGGTACTGCACAACCGCCACCGGCTCTTTTAAAAAAGGGGAAATGTATCCACCACGTGCACCCCCCTCCTCCCTCCACCCTTTGCTATGCTTTGGCTACATGGTTTTCTACTAATCCACACTTACCTTTCGAAATTCTTGCTAAATCATAAAAATAGTAACAAAGTGATCCCAATTGCGAGCAACTCCATCGGACTACCTACTCGGTGGTGTCGATAAATAGCATGTACGTAATTTTTTTCGCTACATTCCGGTAATCTGAGATGACTCAGAACTTTGACAGAATTATAACCAATTAATCTTGGAAATCCTCACTCGTGAACTGCCTCAACACATAACATCGAGATCTTGGGTGCCAATTGTCTACTATGTAACAAGTTCTCTAGTCACTTGGACTCCTGGACGGTATTATTGGTGTGCCTCATGTCTTTCCTGGTAGACGTTAGCGTATCACTGAAATTCCTCTAAACATGTAGATTTCCTCTGGTTATCGGCCACCCAGGGCATTCGTTTCACAGAACCTGTCAAGGTCACATGATCATTTTTTCTCTGGTGAGAAAGTACATTCGAGCGGGGGGTTTTTTTTCGACTGTGGCGAAAAATCCACCAACATTGAAAGTGTCTCTCCCAAAACCTTAGTTATACTGTAGTTGGTACATCTTTGGTCCAAATCGCTATATAGACCAAAAAAAAATTACCCATTTGACGGCTTTACTGTTCATGGATGTGGCGGCCAAAGTAAAAAAAAAACACACACACACACAAACAGCGCGAAATGTATACAACATACCTCTATTACCAGACACGAGGTGATATTGTGGTCAGTACTGCAAACTAGAATTCACTTCCTATTCCGCTTGCACTTTGCTTCACATTTCTTTTACTCTTGTTTTATTCAATAGTTGTGTTCCAGTATTTATCCTGACTAACATGGTTTCCCCACCTCCTGCTCCACAAGAGTCTCTAGAGGACATTCTCCACGCTATCCGCGACTTCGACCTACGTAATGAGGTGGACAGCTTCGTTCACGCATGTCCCGAACATCGGTCGTTAGTTACTCGTCTATTACAGTATTTCACTACACCCAGCGACTCAGAAAGCAGTGGAGAGTCCCTGAAACGCGATCGCGCTCAGTTATCCCCCATACGACCTGCACCTACTCTGATCGGGTCCTCTAATCCGGGCCAACCCGCGTTAGCCCTACCGGACCAACTGGATACTTGTCGATGCAGGGTGCATGATCTCTCCTTTATCCAGCCACGCAAAAAATTGGACTTGGCTTTTACGCCTACCCATGTATTACTTGCTGTGCAAAAACCCGACCGACTTGTTCACATTGAAGCCTTTTACCCACTTCACGATGTGGTGTGGGCGGTGTTAGTGCCTTCCCCCGACAAAGCTAAACCCCATTGGACTGTGGCCTTGTTCATTCGGAACGGTACACGATCGGGATCCTCTCTAACCGAAACGTCGTTAACCACTATTGTTTTTGGATTTTTCCAAGCCAGTCCAACGCTTACTATCACTGGTGCGGAGAAGGAAAAGGAGATTACGCCGTCCAAGTCTGATGATACGGAATGCCAAACCATTTTAAAATCCAATCTACAACGGATTACCGAGGTCATACAGCGTTATCTCCCGAATTGTCTATTGGTTAGGTCTTCACCAATGACCCTGGTCAAGTCCAAGAGCTCATCACCCCAGGATGAATTGTTGGCACTGTCCGGTCACCCCGTACGTTGTTATTGGAAAGCCCGCGAAGGATTCTTGTACTTTCTGGACCATGGTTTGTTTTACGGATTTAAAAAGCCCATCCTCTTCTTTCCCCTTTCCGATATCACCGATTTAGAAGTTCGTAATATCATGACACGCACCTTTGATCTCCATTTAACCTGGATGCCCCAAGAAGGCCAAACTATTCAAGGTCCCCATGCCAAAAAACCTCGGGCAGACGAACATGGTGCCGGTGTGGATGATAATACCGTTGAAGTAGCGTTGGAATTCTCTATGATTGATAATTCTGAGTTTGATGCCATTATGGCTTATATTCGGCATCGTAAAGTAGCCGCTCAGTCCCTTATGGGTCAGATTGATCAGTCGTCTTCGGGCCCAATCCAAAAGGATACCGCGAGAAACAACGCCAATCGATCTACCCAGGGGGCAGCGGAGGATGTTTTGGGAAAGGGTAAATCCACACCGACGGGAGATACCACTTCGAGTCACACTATTCTGCAATTGGACCATGATTATGACGAAGATGATGATTCCGATTTTTGCCCCTTACCTGAAGATGTGGAGGACGACAACGCCAGTGATGTTGCATCGGAGGAATCGGATGATTCGAATTTTTCCGCCAGTGACGATGGCTATGATGGTATGGGTAGCGAGGGCGAAAACGCCATGGATGTAGAGCAGAGTGATTCTGAAGACGAAGAGGCAGAGGATGTCGACTTGGGTTCAGAGGATAGTGACTAGCCTTCAATTTTTTACTTACGCTGAAGGGATGCTTTGCTATTATATATATATATATTTTTCTAGTTCGTACGTAGGTGATTAATTGTGTATATGTTATGCTAGTTTTATAAAGCTGACTGAAGATTGTACTTGCTATTATTATACGATAAACCAACGTACCAATCCCTATTAGTATAATTTTATTTGTAAAACAAAGTGCCTGTGTATGTTGTATGAACCCCCCGGTAAATTTATTTAGGTTCAGAAGAAAAAGTAATAGGTGATGTAGTTCCATAGATGTAATCATAAGAAGTAGTAATGCCTCTGGTCTCAGCCCACCACGCTATCAGTACTGCAGTTCGTGGTTGTTACCCTACCAGCGTCACAATACCTTTTTTTTTGCTGCTGTCCTTTTTCAGCATACTTTTTTTTTTCACTACAAAGTAGTTACAGCCTTTGTGGTCAACTCAATTTTTTTCTTCCCATTCTGCTCCTCATAGACCCCGCTGTTGCTCATTACTCAAGTATTGTTTGGTCCTGAATTCCACAGAAAACCATTTAACAACCACCAACCATGAAGCGTTCCAACCCCACCAATGGTAAATCCGACCCTGGTTCTCGCACCAAGGAAGATCGTAAAAAAAGGCAACGCAAGTACATAATCGTGAAGCAAGCCCAACAAGAGAGAGGCCGATCCCAAGGGGAATCAGGTGGATCCCAAGGACGTTCCTCAAACCACCGCTTCGACATTGAACCCGGTGTGCAGGGTATTTTGGTCACCTGTACCCGGCACAAGGAATCCCGGTGTATACGCGAAGTGGAAACTATGCTGGAATCGTATATTGAGATCCTTTACCCAGAAGTCTGGGAACAGGCCCAACAAGGGACTTTACCAGCCATCACTGCTCCCACCAGTAGTGAGGAAAAACTCCCCAACGACGACAATGATATCAAAGGCTCCGATAGCGAAAACAACGAGTCTACCAAGAAACCACCGACCCAGCTCAGCATAGAGGACCGAGTGACCCGAGAATTAGCACTATTAAAACAACCCCGGTCCAATCGACTAGTGACCCCGCTTCACACCATGACGGCCTGTTTAGTATTTTTCAAAATCTCACCCCACATTAACCCCAATGTATTGGTACCTCATATTGTGAAAGATTTGGCCGAGACCAAAAAACGGGTCACTCGGTTCACTAACCGGTTGCTTCCCGTCGCCCAAACTTGTTACGCCAACCCCCACGATATTATCGCTCTGGCCAAAACTCTCCTTGCCCCAATTTTCCACCAAGAAGCATCCCCCGCTAGTACGTTTGCTATTATTCCTAAGATTCGTAATAACCAACGCGTTGACCGTATGTCCTTGATCCATACCATTGCTGAAGTGGTGGGTCCTAATCATACCGTGGATCTGGAAAATCCTCGCTATTTTATACTGGTTGACGTTCTCAAAAGTATTTGCTTCATGTCCGTTGTTCAGGATTATTACCGCTATCGCAAGTTTAACCTCTATACCATCGGGGATTCCAACACCCATTCCCCTGCTTCTACTCAGTCGCCCAAGAAGGAATGAGTCCCATCTCAACCTGGTGCCAAACAGAGTAGAAATTACTAATGTTTAACGCGGCAGTTGCCTTTGATTTTTCGTAAATCTAAGCAAGTTGACCTCGACGGTTGTGAAAGTGTATGTATTTCACAATGCCGTTTATTTGCCGTGGTTTATTTTCATTTTTCAAAATCTTCGTATTATAACGGTCACAGTTACTGTGCGTTGGGTTGCCGGTTTTATGACTCTTTGGTTCGTTTATATCTATTTTATCGCTTTATGGAAAGCCGTGGCATCACCTGTGATGTACGTAGCACTTTCGCTACCAGTAAAAAAATGTTATGTATGTGTAGCTCCTTACAACATCATGTAGTCACTCATCAATCATATTGCCATTATGCCAAAATTCCAGTGTTTTAAAATTGTTTATGGATTGAATTTCGGTTTGGCCAACAAAAGGATGCAGTTACATCATCGCTGTGGATACCAAAACGTCAAAATACACTAGGCCTTTTACCGAGTCCTTTGGCTGAGGTCGAGGAAGAGGCGTCACTACGTACGGTGCTCGCTATTGGACTTTGATAGACAGTGATTTCACCATCATTCTCATCCTCCGTAGCTTCCGACGCCGTATCATCATCGAGTAAAAATTCCGCCCGGTAATCTAACTGTTTCATGGGAATCGCCTGGCCTATCTCTCCACCACTGGTCATGATGGTAGCCATCGGGTTGTTGAAATCAGGTAGTGATGGGAGGACTACCGATCGATCTGACCTCCAGGGCAATTTGGCATGGTGTGATCCTTGGTGTTTGGAAGATGCCCCGGTTCCACCAGTAGCCAATTGTTGTTCGTCTTCCAGCGGATGGTATAAACCCCTAGTGTTCCCCAAGCGACTTTGGCGACGCCGTCTAATCCACCACCAAAAGCCCAATCCAAAACTCGCTAGGATCAACGCTATAATGACCAAGGTACCCAACAAGAAATGTCCCCCTCGTTCTGTAACAGCGTCGTCGTACGACACATCGTTGCCATTAGGATACCGAATGACCGAGCGGTACGGTAAGTGAGACCGGTCGGACCGTGTAAATTGTGATAAAAGGTCAAACAATTCCCTAGGTTTGTCCACTCCCGCCATATGACTAGCATTCAGTAGTCGCACATACGTCAAATTACGCTCAGATTGGTATTTGCCCACTTCCTGATTGTTAATCCGCCACGAGGCAAATTCCGGTACCCGAAACCCTCGGTGTCCACCCCATTCCAACTGGTCTATCAAGGTTTCCAACCCCATATAATTACACAGCAAATCCTTGTCACCGGCAAACAGTAAAATATCTAATCGTTGCAGTAGGTCTGGTAACAAGAAACGAGTTGGTCGGTCGAGTGCCTTTTGCAAATAATTCCCCACCTTACCATTACATTCCACCCACTGGTGCCATTCGTGTTGATCTACATGTAGTGCTTTCCACACTTCGGGTAATCGGAAATACTGGGTAAAGGTATGGATTTTAGGGGGCCAATTCATACCACACGCGGGGTAATCGTCGGTAAACCGGTAATCGTATGCGTTGTAACATTTCCCTTTTTCGGGTACGGCCAATTCCAACACTTTACTTACATACTTTTCGCAAGTGGCATCGTAAAGTAACGGTGGGTTATTCCGGTAGGATACTTCACATTGGTTGAGCAACGGCGTGATTTGGGGTTCGACATCCGCGGGGAATAACTGGTGGGCATGTAACATATCGAACAAGGCTCGGTACTGCACACCCGGGTCGAACCACCCGTTACCAATCACGATTCCTTTGAGCGAGTAGGTCACCGGGTCCACTTGTTGGTCGGCGCGACGTAGAACCTCTTGGGCAATATACGGTATATACACCCCGGCCTGGCTTTCACCACCCAGATACAGGTCAAATTCGGCGAGTTCTGGAAACAATGTATAGAACCGTTGAAGAAATCGCACAAACGTTTCCGTCACCTGGATATAATTGTTATTGTATTGCGACGTTGGTGCGTAAGAATAACCCGTGCCTAACGGCTGGTCCAGGTATAACATGACCGCTTGACCCGTTAAACTCCAGGATCGGGCTTCCACTTTATCCGTTGCCTCGGAAAACTGGTACGGTCCATTTTCTAAAAATACTCCGTCCATACTGGTACAACCCGGTCCGCCGTTAAACCACACAATTAACTTGCGATGGCGATTCTCGCGGGCTTGGCTATCCGGAATTAACGTGGTGTTGTAAAATAGCCAAAAGAACAGACTACTCTGGTTGTTTTTCGCGACCGGCACTAAACCGGCGTACTGCAGTAGTTCCGGCTGGTTGGTGGTGGCCCGAGGCAGGTCGGTCACTCGGTATGGGGCTACCTCCGGGTTACGGAATACATGGGACATTGTATGATTGAAGGGAAAAAAGTATGAGGTCAGGTTAGGGAAACGACGGTACCGTCGGTGAAGAATTCACTCGAATTTTGGCTGGTGGGCTTTTTTGTGCGACCGTATTGTATACAGCACTTTACAAATGCAGTAAAAGGAAAAGGTGAGGTGTATCGAGAGGGGAAAGAAATAAGAAGTGACCAAGTTGACGACGGAAGAAGCGAGTCTAAAGATTTATACACAAGTGGTGTAACCTTGGTTCAGTACAAACACAATTCTTGTGGCAAGTGGTCAGATGAGAAGTATGGGTTATCAAAGGTACATTATAGTAAGCAACAGTCTACACGATAGAGCCATATTCAACCCTTCCCTTTGGGGGCTTTTAAGAATATCGATATATCTGTTCCAAAAGCCGAAAGAAGGGAGGGGGAGTAAGTTGGTGCTTGGGTGTTTCTAACGGTTTCTTGCTTAATTCAACCAAGCACGTGAACACAGCCGCTAGTTGACGTTTTCATGCAGCTTCTACCTATTGCTTGTTTCGCCATGTCGTCTAATGCATCTACCACACTTGGTATAGAAAAAAAAATCTAATATCGCAATATCTTTCGGTTTGCCGCATCCAAACTCTGTCCACTTACACAACGGGATTAACGTAAACATCCCTGTC
>JAOPJG010001093.1:0-12955 GCA_027478255.1 Dispira simplex | reverse complement strand
GAACGAGATATAATATACCAGACTGAGGGCGTGAGTAGCGAAGGAAATCACGTGAAGTAAATTACTGACGGAGGCGGAAAATATAGAGATTAACAGTTATGAAAGGATCGATACAGTCTGCAGTATAGAGAACCCCATTTCACAAGCTAATAACTCCATCAGTTCTGAATTAATTGAACGGAAACATACTGCTAGCAGTTCTTATTTTATTTGTTTGGCAAGGCATCTTCCGCCCATAGAGTTGATTGGTAGCAACTATAACAATCTGTACAAGTGTCAATGCTTCTTACGGGCATACTGCCAAAATTTTTCTCACAGACGAGGCACCTTGTCAGAAAAACGGACGATCTCTATACTATTTTTTCCAGTCCTGACCCTTATAAGAAGTTCATGACTGCGACATACATATAGTCTGCAGCATAATGAGCTGGGTTTGAAAATCATGACCATAGTAACAAATTCTACCCACCCTATTGTAATTTACCAATAGTAAAGTAAGGGTTCATGGAAGTGGCCTCGCCAAATTCGTAAACCTTGTTTTCCCTCTCCGTCAATTTTTAAATTTTCTGATAATATACGCTACCCATCCTCGCTAATACAAGGCACCGGTATTCATCCTTGTCATAAATATCGACTTTCTTGCTAATGTAAAATGTATTTCGTCCCTCCACTAGAGTATTAAACTAACAGTCTGTTGCAATCGATAAGAGTGAACCAATCTGGTAAAATTTTGCTTCCACAATGCATAAAAACAAGAATTGTTTGCAGAAGGTGGGCCCAGGTAGGGTTCATCGATACCAAGAAGAGGGAATGCCAAACTGAGTCCCTTGGGTGTTGTATACAAACACATAGATAGGCTGCAATGATTGGCAATATCTAACGTTTAAGTTATAGTTAGCTTGACAACACGGGGAATACAAATACTTTGGCTGAGTCATTAAAGGCTCGGACGTAAGCGTCTTCTCTTCACCGGTCAGCGGTTTATCACAATTGTTTACACTTGTTTATTGGCGTGATGGCAGCTGTTATGCAAAACAACCTCAATGACCAGCCTTACTATCAACCTCAGCGGCAGCAGCTGCAGCAAGGGGGGTGGTTAATCAAATATCTTAGGACCCAGGGATAATGCCAAAAATGTCACCGCCTTTAGGGTTGAGGGAGAGGGAGTGAATAATGCTGTGCTTCAGTTTTCTAAGGAGACTTAGATGTGCGTTTGGTAAAGTCATAGGTTAGTTGAACACACGCGAGTGATAAGTCATCTAGAAGCTGGTATATAATATAGCGTAACCAGAAGTATTCAGAATCAGCAGTACAGTTTATTAACGCATTTCCCAGTAGCATGACAAGATAAAAGACCTCGCGTTGCATATTTCTATAACAGAACGAAGGCTTGCCTATTGTCACTGAGTGTTAAAACCTCGATTATGATGTCAGTCAACGCCCCCATTATTAGGTCCATCACTTGGGCTCAGTCACTATGCAATACATTTCGTTTTTACTAGGGTAAAAGTCATCGTGAAGTAGCAGAGTTTTAGAACAATATGAAGCCACGGTGTATACATGGTCAATATTTTTTAATTTTATAATACAGCTCATTCGTTAGAATAAGGAAATGGTACTAGGAAGGGGGTATACATGATAAAGAACATGTAAATAAAAACAACAACGAAATTGCATGCATATTCTCCAATGCCCAAAAAAAATATTTCGGGGAGTGGGGGGCACGAGACGAAGGTGATGGAGCAGATAGGGGAAGACGGGAGAAGTGTATTGAGTCGAGGACCCTTTAAAACACCAAGCATTCCCTCTCTGCTGTCAGGTCCGCTTTTTTTTATTACCAAACTGCCAAACTCAATTGCTTTTATTGCGTCCTCTCTCTCACTTTACACTCTATCCCAACCCTTACCTTGCCCTATTGGTCGCTATTCTTGACGAATATCCGTTAAAACAGTGTGAATTTATTTACATCACACCTTTATTGACCACTTTTTGGATACTCTGCCATCCCCATTGATTCTCCTCTACAGCGTCGTGATTCAACCTTTCCGCAATTGTGACTTATTGTTGTTTTACTCCTTTCAGGTTGGTACTAGCCAAGTGCTTCGGAGATTGTATGATAGAGGTTTTCACGAAATATTACCGTGTTTCCAGCATCAGGTCCCTCTGTAGAACATCATATTTCTCCAAGAGTTTCCATTAACAAGCGTCGGTTATTTAGTTATTACAGGTAATAATCAAATATTTCCTAGGGAAGAGGAGAAGGAGGGGATACCCACGTCTGTAGGAAGTGACTGTGTATTGTATTGTGTTCTCTGCGTTTCTCACTGTAACCTTTGGTAGAGAGGGCAGGGGTGAGGAATTGCCCTTATTTACTAGGTCACCTAGAGTCTCAATACTGGGTTTAGTTTCCAAAGGGTTGTGGTGCAAATGGGCTGGACGCTCCGACTATTCCCCTTTGTAACATTCTGTATTATACCCTTTTGGATTATTCCGGATTCACCAAAAGACACATTACTCTTCTGTGGGTTTTTTACCCGGCATATATTCCATTATTCATCCCCCTCCCTTTCCGGCTAGTGTGTCCATAGTGCGGTGTTCCCCTCCTCATTTTTTTAAACGTCTCCCCCCTTACCCATTCTCTAAGGATACACATGGAGTGTTGGCATTCAGACAGTGACGAGGCTTTTACCTCATTTATCATAGTCACCTCACGGCCATTCCTTTTTCTTTTTCTGGCTTTTATTTTCGGGGAGGGCAGAAAGGCCATAGTCGTGTCGTACAAGGAGAACCTCTCTGGTGATGATGTATGTCAACCAGGGGGGGGGAATGATTGCTTTGATGGCTATCATTGGATACTTGAGCTTCTCTATTTCTGTCCATGACACTACAACTTACTTGCCAGCCTTTCGTTTTGACAACGCAACCTGAGGGATAAACACCAGGTTGAAGGGTCTGGTGGTAGCATCCACACCGTGATGAAGTGGTAATCGATATTAAGTTTATCGATCTATGATTCATTAAAATTTCTTTGTGCTAACCGGCTTTCAGGATGCCGTTTGTTCTGTATTGCTTGAAAGAATAGGTAACACAAGTTCCACCTACAAACTTTACGCCAGACGTGCCTTCATTCCTTGTGTATACCTCGTTTGGACGTTCGAAAGTTTACGGAAATTATACTGATAAGCGATATCAAGGTAAGTTGGCTCAATGAATCACCATCGGAGTTTTATTTCCCAAAAATACTTTCTTTTATTTCCATCTATAATGTGGTGAAATAATTATAGCCATTTATTTTATTCCCAGACTAGGTCGGAAGCTCTGTCAGAGTGCCAGGGCGATCCACTCAGTTATTGAGAAACCGATGATAAACGCATGCACCGTTTTTAGTGCGTTCAATGTGGAAGCTGTTTGACAACACTCAGGAATGATTGGGAGACGGAAAGTGCGGAGAGAGGAAAAATAGTAATTTCGTCTCATCAACTGGGTGTGGGGATGTTCACTTTGTTTACTGCCCGCTGCCTTCGTCATTGCACTGGTTGTTTACTATTGTCCATTTTATCACCTGACCGGCCCGTCGTTACTGTTGTCCTTTTTCGTTCATTCTAAATTCATTGGCGGATCGCACAGGATAACTCAACAGTAGACAAAGGTTTATTTAAATGGCACCGTATGCTGCATGGTATATAACTAACTCTATCGTGTTGCTTTGTCTATCCCTTTTGGACATTTTTCGATTTTAATTTTTCAATTTCGAACTAAAATTCTTGGCTATTGTTTCTTCTATCATCCCTCGAAAGCGCTGCCCTTGGTAGCAACCCCTTTCAAATTTTCCCTTGCTATTTCGTTTCCCCCTTTTTTCATCACTTTACAAATTTTTTTATTGTATATCTACCTAAATCACCGGTGTCATTTTATCGCATATTATTGTACGCCATACCTTATTGCTATCGCATACTTTTCGTATCATTATATTTTTTCCTTCCTTCCATCATTTTATCCCGCATTACCCCTCTAGAATACTCGTTCTTTAGTGGGTTTAAAAAGTCGTATACTTTGTTATTATAACTAGTGTATCCTTAGGATAATTAATCCTAAAACCCTACCCGTATCCACACTTTCGTTGTTGATTGTACGAGGTACTACGTGCCTATAATTATCGTCTTTAACTAATAATGGCTGACGCTTCGCATAGCCCTCAGGAAGTGACCAACGTCGAAAGTGTACCTCATACCTTCACCTGGTGTCAGGGTAACCCTGATACTGTCATTGTAACCGGTTCATTTGACGGATGGTCTAAAGAAAACGTGATGGATCGCAACGTGGTATCCAGCGAAGAACATAATCATGAAGGGCGAGTTCAATTCACCAAGTCGGTTCAGATTCCTGTGGAATCATCCCCTGTACTGTATAAATACGTCGTGGACGGTGAATGGGTGCATGATCCCCACAACGAGACCGTCGTTGGAGATGACGGAATTATTAACAACGTATTGCATATCCAGATCAAGTCTGAGGTCCAGTCCGTCCAAGAAACCGCCGTGGAAATCAGCAATTCCCTTACGGAAGACGTGCAGCTCATAGTGAACACAGGTGACCGTGAGGATGAAGCGATCGATCTAGGCCCCGTCTCACCCGTTAAGGATGAAACCAACCATAACGAGCCGTCCAACCCGGATAACCTCTCCGAGAGAAATAGCCCGAATGTATCCTTGACCAAAGGCGAATCGGACGAGGTGGATATCGGTACACAATCCCAGGTTGAATCCAGCCACGCTAAAACTGATTCGATGGTCTCACTCAGTCCTGGTACGAAGAATCCCGATGACAACTCCCCTGCGAACGATACCGTGATTGAAGCACCAGAAGTTTCATCTGTTTCCATCGACGCCGTTGCTTCGCCTCTGAACCTTGAGGAGGAGTCATTGACAACCGAAGTGACACTACCCGCAAATGATGACCATGCTATTTCTGGTATTCAAAACTTTACCACTGACCACATTGAGGCTACCATTGAATCGACAACCGCGACGCCGCCGAAAACGGAGGAGGGCCCCATAGCAGCAACCGTAGAGAAGCCAACCACTGAAGTCGAGCAAGCTCCAGTGGAATCACACATCCAGGAATCGATCGAGACACCCGGCACCGATGAAACTGCCGCCGACGAAGCTCCCCAACCCACTCCACAGGAATGCGCTGTGGATGATATCAAGGAATTTTCTCAATCCGTCGTGCCGAATGATGATGTAGCCCCTACTGTCGGAAGTCCCGAGGTTACGGGTCCTGTAGACGCTGGGTTCGGAGTTGAGGCAGAGATTGCCATTGTCCAGGCTGAATTGTCACCGCAAGTTGCAGGAGGTAACATTTGCCAAGTCTCGTCACCAACGACTTCGGAAGATGCGGTGTCTGAAACAGTCGTTGCTAACGTGCCTTTGGTCAACGAAGAGGGTACCTCGGATGAGTCCATCCCTAGCCAAGCTGAAGAATCTGTCATTCCCGTCGATACGACTCCCGCCACAGAGGGATGCTCGGATGAGGTAGAGCTCATAGATATCGCTACCGTGGCGGAAGACGTCATTTACGAAGTTGATAACTCGGCACCATATTCTCAAGGTGATTCAGAGGAAGCCGGGAGTACCCCAGAGTCTGTGGTAGGGGTTGTAGAGGATGATAATTCGACCACGATGGAATCGAACGAGGAACCAGAATCAGTTAAAGTTAAAAGATTACCTGAGGAGTTATTTGAAGAAGCTGAAGAACCCTTAAAGTCCGTCAACCCCGTTGAAGTGGAACCCACGGAACAGAATCAGACCATTACTGAACCCGCTGAATCCATTAGCCTGGGTGAGGTTAAGGATGAACCTGCTTCCGCTGACGCCGAGGTGTCGACTTCGGAGGACAACATTGCCATCCAGGATAAGGAAGCGGAAACCACTGAAACCACTGCCAAAGTCCTTCCTGAGGCGGAGTCCTCGGTTCCTGAAATTACAGATGGTGAAGTCACTACCGCTGTAGTTGAGGAAATCTGTTCCCCTGTGGCGGTTGAAGAATCCACCGCCGTGGTTACCGAAACGGAGACAAACGATGATTCCCCTTCTGAACCTGTGGAAGAAAACATGGCGGAGGTCCATCCCACTGAAGATGGGCAGCAAGTATCCGTCGAGGTTCTTCCTTTCGAAGTCGTGGAAACAACCCAAACTCCCACTCAAGAGATTCCCCTGGATGAGTGCCACCCTTCGAAAGTTGTGGAAGAAACTCCGGCCGTTGACCTGAGTACTTCAGAAAAAAGCAATGACCCCTCGGGTGAGGTTGTGCCCGACGAATCTAGCGCTATGGAACCTGAAGAGCGCGAGAAAATTCCAATCGTCGAGGAACAGCATACTAAACAGCCCTTGTCTACCACTACTAGCGCCGTGGTTCACTCTAACCATGTTGACCCTGAGACGCCGTCAGAAGTCGTAGCGGATACTGCACTCAACGGTAAGCTTCTTTCTGATGAGCCTAACGTTGTAACATCTACACCTTCCGAAGACAAAGTTTCACCTACGGAATTAACTGAATCAGCCGAGGAATCCTCCGAAAAGCTCGACTCCGTTATTGAAAATGAGCCTACAGTAGAGGACCAGTCCACCCATGAAGCGGCTGAGTTTACTGGAGGGGCTATGGCAACAGAAACCGATGTTATGGTGCCTGAAACTTCCCAGAAGGAAACTGTTCCCGTTATTATGGAAGCTGCCGATTTCCCTGCAGTCGTTAAAGGGTCATCCGAAGAGTCCCAGGCGAATGATGATTTCGTAACTGAGCTTGTCCAGGAAAATCAGGTGAACGTTGATACCGCGGAAGACGTTGCAGATATGCTGGCTAAGTCCGACCTCGTTAAACAAACGGAAATATCTAAAAACCATGCCGAAGAATCCGCTGCTTTCGAGATTGTTGACGAAAATCTAACCGTGGAAGAGAGTCCTACCGAACTAGTCGCTCAACCCTCCGACGAAACATTGCCGGTACCTACCGAGGTCCCTTCACCGGAAATCCCAGAAGCTATTCCAACTGATGATTCTGAGATTATTGAGACTCGGGAACCGGAGGGGCTACCAGTCACGGAGGAAAGCCCAGTTAAAGAGATACAACCCGCTACTGGTAACCCTGAGGCTACCTCTCATTCAGGTGATACTGAGATTACTTCCGAAAAGGTGGTCGAGGGCGTAAACGAAAAGGATTTGATAATTGCGGAATCTACTCAAACACCAGCTGAATCATCTGATACGGCTGAGGAATCCTCTACCACCGTGGACTCTGTGGTGAACGTACCTGCCGTGGAGGATCAGACTAATAACGAAGCTGTCTATGACGCCATTCTTACAGTGGCAATTGGGGAGTATGCCAGTTCCGTGCCCGAGGTTATTACATATGACGCTGACGGCCCTGAAGTGGAATCTCAAGACGAACTGGCTGAGACAATCGCGGAATTAACACCTGAAGCCGATATTGTGGCGCATGAGGCTGTCGAAGGGGAGGATACTTCCCCCACGGTCGTAGAATTCACCGAAGTGGCCCAGCCGGTGAAAGACCTATTTGTCCAGGCTGCGAACGATGACCAGGTGGAAGTTTCTCCAGCTGAAGCAGTTGCTGTGGTTACAAAGGAAGGGATGGTCACCGAGACCCATTCCGAACAAGTTGTCGAGGTCGTTGATAAGAAGGATTTGGTCATTGCCGAATCTGTGGATACTTATGTAGAATCCACGGAATCTGCCGAAGAATCCTCGAAAATCGTCGAATCTGTTGTGCCTGCCGTCGAGGATGACAGAAGTACCGAAACCATGGATGACGCCTTTCCCGCAGACGCTACAGAAGAAACTATCGCAGCATTACCCGAGGATATGGTTGCTGAAGCGAACGTCTTTGTCGAGCCCAGCGAGGTAACTGCCGAATTAACGCCAGAAGCAGAGGTCGTAGTGTCTGAAACCGTCGTAGAGACTGTCCCTGTAATGGTGGATGACGCCATTTCTCCTGTGGTCATCGAGGAAGTGCCTGAAGAGCCACAGCTGATTGAAGACCTAGTTGCTGAGCCTGTAAACGGTGACCAGGCTGAAATTTCTACATCTGAAGAGGCCTCCGTGGTTTCACAGGTGGTGGTATTAACCGAAACTCCGTCCGAAGTGGTGGCCAAGGACGGTGACTGTAAGGACTTGGTCGTTGCTGAATCCAATGAAACGCCTGCAGGATCAACGGAGTTGGCCGCAAATTCCGCGAAGCCCACTGACGCTGTTCAACCTGCAGTCGAGAATATAGCCAATACCGAAGCTATGGATGAAGTCGTCCCAACCACAGCATCCGAGGAACCTATCGCCATTGTTCCCGAGGTTGTTACTGTTTCCGAAGCTGACGATACTGTCAAGAGCTCTGAAGATGAACCCGTCGAGGCAGTGGTGGAAGAAAGTTCAGAAACTGTCAAAGAAGAGGCCATGCCTGTGGTGATGGAAGACACTACCTCCCCTGTGTTCATGGAGGAAACACCAGAAGTACCTCATACATATAGCGAATCGGTGACGGAGCCGGTAGAGGAGGATCCATTGGACGTCACTGCTACTGGAGAAGTTTTCGAGATGTCTGCGGTGTGTGATACTGCACCAGTCGTGGATGCCATTGACACTCTGGCCGAAGAGGGTCATGTGGATTCAAGCGTGAATCCTGAGTTGTTGCCGGCGGCAGCGGAAGGGGTTGAGGTAGTGGAAAAGTCATCAGTTTCTTTGGAACCTACGGTCACATCGAGTGATGCCGTTATAGAACCCATTAGTTTACCCGAGGAAGCCGCCGTTCCCGAGATTGTTGAGAATACACCAGCCGTCCAAACGAGTCCTATCGAAGTCGCTGCTGAATCCTCCGATGAAACATTGCCGGTACCTACTGAGCTTCCTTCACAGGAAGCCCCAAAAGTTGTTCCAACTGATGATTCTGAGCGTGTTGGTTCTGAGGAACCAGAGGAGCTGCCAGTCACAGATATAAGTCAAGCTGAAGAGAAACAACCAGCTACAGATAGCCCTGGCGTTACCCGGTGTTCTGCTGATGCCAGCTCTTTATCTGAAGTGGCGGTTGATGACTTAGTCAATATTGATTTGGTTATTACTAAATCTATCGAAGCACAAGCGGGATCATCTGGTACTGCTGAGGAATCCTCCACCACTGCCGACTCTGTAGTGAACGTACCTGCCGTGGAGAATAAATACGATGCCGAAACGGTATTTGAAGCCGTTCCTACAGATTCTACTAAAGAGACTGCCATTGTCTTGCCTGAGATTGCTAGTGCTGACGCTGAAGTCCCTGTCGGGGAATCTGAAGTCGAACCCGCGGAAGTTACACCTGACCTCTTGATTACGGCTCATGAATCCCTAGTCGAGGAAATTGAGCCTGTGGTTGTGGAATCCACCGACGTGCCCTCATCGATTGGAGTCCTATCTGTTACACCTGTGAACGGTGACCAGTTGGACCCTGCTCCAGCTGAAGAAGCTCTCGAGTTTTCAATGGAAGCGATAGTCACGGACACTGATGATAATGATTTTGTCGTTGTCGAATCCGCTGAAGCACCTGTAGAATCGACAGAATTAGCCGACGAATCCTTGAAAATTGTAGACCTCGTTGTGGAAGTATCTTTCACTGCCAAATCTGAGAATGTTACTGCTGAAACGGACGTAGCTGTGAAAAAATCAAAAGTCAAAGCCATCGAAACAGCTGCCGAATTCACACCGGAAGCCGAGACTGTGGTACCTGCAACCGTCGACGAGGAGACTGTCCCTGTGATCACGGAAGATATCAATTCATCTATGGTCGCCAAGGAAGCATCTGAAGAGCCCCAAATGGTGAAAGACGTAGCTGTTGAGCCTGTGAACGGTGATCAGGTGGAAGGTGCTACAGTGGAAGAAATTACTTGTATTTCCGAGGGAGTGATAGTCACTGAGTCTTTTTCTGAGGTGGTTGAGCACGTTGACGAACCTGTAGATGCACCTATAGAATCCACGGAATTTGCCAAAGAATCCTCAGAAACTCTTGAATCTGCCGTGCCTTCCGTAGAGGATGACGCCGTTCCCACAGGGGTTGCCAAAGAACCAGTCGCCGCTCTGCCTGAGGTTGGCACTGTTGAATCAGATGTGGCTTTTGAGAAACGTCGAAACGAACCCACTGAGACAATTTCCCAGCTAACACGTGATGCGGAGGCCGTGGTGCCTGAAGCTGTCGAAGAGGTAGCTGGTTCTGTCGCAGGGGAGGTCACCGATTCTCCTGTCGCCGTAGATGAAGTATCCAGAATGCCCCAGCCAAAGAAAGACCCAGTTGTCCAGTCTCCAAACGATTATCAGGTGGAAGACACAACACCTGAAGATCCCGAGGATTCAGGCGAAGTGGAAATCACCGAATCTCCTTCAGAGGGGGTGGTTGCGGACGTTGACCATAAGGATTTGGTCGATGCAGAATCTACCAATGCACCTGAGCGACCAACTAAGTTACCTGAGGAATCTCCCAAAACCCCCGATTCCCCTGTGCACGTGCCTATCGTGGAGAATAAATGCGATGCCAAAACCACGGGTGAGATTATTCCATCCAAGGCAACCGAAGTGCCCGGCGCCACTGTGCCTGAGGTTGCTATCGTTTCCGAAACTGATAGTACTGTCGAGAGCTCTGAAGTCGAACCCGTCGAGGCAGTGGTGGAAGAAAGTTCAGAAACTGTCAAAGAAGAGGCCATGCCTGTGGTGATGGAAGACACTACCTCCTCTGTGTTCGTGGAGGAAACACCAAAAGTAACTCATACATATAGCGAATCGGTGACGGAGCCGGTAGAGGAGGATCCATTGGACGTCGCTGCTACTGGGGAAGCTTTCGAGATGTCTGCGGTGTGCGATACCGCAACAGTCGTGGATGCCATTGACACTATGGCCGAAGAGGGTCATGTGGATTCAAGCGTGAATCCTGAGTTGTTGCCGGCGGCAGCGGAAGGGGTTGAGGTAGTGGAAGAGTCATCAGTTTCTTTGGAACCTAAGGTCACATCGAGTGATGTCGTTATTGAACCCATTAGTTTACGCGAGGAAGCCGTTGTTCCCGAGATTGTTGAGAATACTCCAGCCGTCGAAGCTAGCCCTATCGAAGTCGCTGAAAAATCCTCCGATGAAACATTGCCGGTACCTACCGAGTTCCCTTCACAGGAATCCCCAGAAGTTGTTCCAACTGATGATTCTGAGCGTGTTGGTTCTGAGGAACCGGAGGGGCTACAGGTCACAGATATAAGTCTAGATGAAGGATCAAAACTCACTACCGGTAACCCTGGCGTTACCCGGCGTTCTGTAGATGCCGACCATTCATCTGAAGAGGTGGTCGATGACTTTGACAATAATGGTTTAGTCGTTGCGGAATCTACTGAAGCATCGGAAGGATCAACTGATACTGCTGGGGAATCTTCGACCGACAGCGCTGTTGTAAATGTGCTTACCTTGGAACTTAACACCAATAACCAAACTGCAAGTGAAGCTGTTCCCGTTGAGACTGCTGAAGACTCGGTCGCAGCCAATGTCGAAGTTTCTACTTCTGAAGCGGATGTAGTTGTTGATACATCCCAAGGCGAACTCGTTGATGGAACCGCCGAAATATCTTCTGAACTCGGTATCGTCGTGCCTGAACCTGTGATCTTGGAAGCCAGAGAAGTGTCCCAACCGGTGGAAAATGTAGCTGTTGAGCCTGTGAACGATGATCAGGAGAAAGTTTCTACAGTTGCAGAGGACTCCGGTATTGCAGAGGAGGTGGTAATCACCGAGACTCCTTCGGAAGGGATGGTTGAGGATGTTGACAATAAGGATCTAGTCCTTGCCGAATCCACTGAAGTATCTGCAGAATCGACCGAATCAGCAAAAGAACCTTGGAAAACCGTCGAATCTGTTGTGAACGTGCCTGCCGTGGAGGATATATGCGATGGAGAAGTTGTGGCTAATGAAATTCCTACGGAGTCTACCGAAGAGGTTGCCCTTTTCATGCCTGAGGTTGTTACTGCTAACGCTGAAGTCCCTGTCGAGGAATCGGAAGGCGAAACCATCCAGGCAACCGCGGAAGTTACACCTGACGTCGAGATCACTGTACCTGAAGTTGTCGAAGTGGCGGTTCTCCGTGTTGTGGTGGACGACCCCAAAGTCCCGAAACAGATGGGAGACCCAGTTGTCCAGACTGTGATTGATGAACAGGTGGAAGAAACGGCCATTGAGGTGACAACCGTGGTTTCGGAGCAATTGATTGGCACCGCGACACTTTCGGAAGAGGTAATTGAGGATGTTAAAAAGAACTTGGTCGTCTCTGAATCCTCTGAAACATCTGAGGTACTATCCGAATCTGCGGATGAATCTTCGATAGCCGTAGACTTTGTGGTTGACACGCCTGTGGAAGAGGGGACGAGCTCTGTAACGCTAGATGTCACCGATTCCCCTCTGATCGTCGAGGAAGTTTCCGAAGAGCCCCAACCGGTGGAAGACTTAATTATTGAGCCTGTGGACGGTGATCAGGTGCAAGTTTTTGCAGTTAAAGAGGACTCCGAGATTTCAGCTGAAGCGGTAATCGCCGAGACTATAACGGAAAAGATGGTAGAATATGTTAGCGATAAGGATATGGTGGTTACCGATTTTTCCGATTCATCGCCAGCCTCCATGGAATTAGCTGCAGAAACCTCGAAACCCGTCGTCGAAGTTGTGGAAGTACCGGTCGTGGAGGACAACACCCATACCGAAACCGGAGATGAAGTCGTTTCTGTCAAATCGGCTGAAGGAACAGTAGCAGCTACACTCGAGGCTGTTACTGCTGTAGCGGACGTTGCTGTCGAAGAATCTCAAGATGAACCCATCGAGACAACCACGGACGTAATGCCTGATGTTGAGATAATGGTACTTGAAGCGGTCGAATTGGAGACTGACGCTACGGTGGTGGAAGGCAC
>JAOPJG010001092.1:0-12956 GCA_027478255.1 Dispira simplex | reverse complement strand
ACCCTGGGTACGTTGGAGTGAATTCAGCTTGGCGTTCTCCTGTTGGGCCAACCGAAGATCGGTCACCAAAGTCCGATGGGAAGGCAGATAGTCTCGTAACCGTTGGGCATCGTTGCTGACCAATTGGGCTAGTTGCGGCGTGGTAAGATCCTCAATACCCATAGAAGGCATACTAGTCTCAGTACTATCTGGTACGTGTAGTGACACCAAGGCCTGCAAGTCATCGTGCACATCCTGTAGGGCACGGTGTACTGTCAATGTTTCAACCGGGTTCAGTTCGGCAGATTGGTGACCCGTAATACCAAGTTTGGATGGTTTCTCGCCTAATTCGTTCTCCGCGGCCCGGCTTACCAAAACCCGTTCGAGGGCCTGAGCTAAGCTCATCAGACGATGGTAAGTGGTAAATTTGTGATCCAATCCCCGTAAAGTATCAACCAGGTGAGGAACAGACGTAAACGTCGGTGAAGTGAACCCCTCTTCGTCACCTTTCCCGTCATCATCTCCATAGACACGTTTTAGACATTGTAAAATCGTTTGACAAGCGTCCAACGTGCGGTGTAGGTCATGAATGCATACGCAGAGTTCATCCAAGGTAGTACAGTGATCTTCCCGAATTAGGGCATTGGCCAATTGTTTAAATTTAGCAACGGAAACCGGGATGGTAGCTGGGCTAGTTAAGTCGGTGGGACCAGTAGTTGTAATAGCATCGTCCGTGGGCATCTCCGACTCGGTCACGTTAGGAAGCCACGGACTGCCTTCGTTGGTCACCGATTCCTGTACTTTTTGACACAACCGTTCCACAGCAGCGGTAGTTTGGCGATGCTTAGCAAGGACTTTCTCCATCTGACTCTCTGATAACCAAAGATCCACTGCGGTAGAAGACTTGTCCGTCGTGGCCGCCAACTGTTGATCCAGTCTGGCCTGGAGGTCCCGCACTAGATCACGCTTCGCAAGCACATCCTTTTGGAGTAATTCCACCGTTTTTTCGCTGTTACTCAACTGACCTTCCAGATGTTCGATACGTGAGTTGGCTCGGATTAATTTCCTGGATTGTTCTTGGTGGAAAAGTTGCGTCTTTTGTAATTCGAAATCCTTGAGTTCCAGTTGGGCGATCAAACTGGTCATGTCGTGTTTGACACTAGCCGGAGTACTCTGGTGGGAACCATTATCATTACCGCCCAGATTGAGGCCACCAGCGGGCTGCCGATTACTATAACTTGGGGTACCTTCCACACCAGGGGAAGTAAGGTGGTAAGGCGTGGCGTAGAGTGGATTGTCTGTAGAGTACATGGACGAGTCGAACCTCGAGTTCCAAGTCTGCATGGCAAATGTAGTGAACCCCGAACGCCAATCCCTTCCGGTTCGGAACGACTGAGTACTGGAAACCGACAAACGACGGCGGCTATACGGGGTTGTTCTGTCCACCTCCTCCACAGAGTGACCCGAAGGGGATGGACCCCCTAAGGTGGGAGACAGCGTGGATTGCCGAGGGGCGCCTTCCGCAAGCAATGAAGCAACGTCAGTGCTACGACGAACATATAAACCCTGCGGATTACGCATGGCGGACAGAGGACGACTGTTATGTTGAGAAATTATCGAAGAGGTCCGACGGTGCAGGGACAAGGAAGAAGGAACGTGACGTTGGGTAGGGTGCAAGTCATTACTGGGGGACACGGGATAGCCATCGGCGGGCAGAGTTACCCGTTCCGAGGCACGGGCTGCCAAACGGTGATGGATCTCACCGCTGTTTTCACCCGTCAGGGATTCGCGGCCATCTCCAATGCTAGGAGCACGGGAGGGACTGAGTTGTTGTAAACACAACATGGTTTCCCGCTCCCGCTGGAGCTCGGCCAGTTCTTGGTACAACCCGTTATTTGTATTTTCTAACTCCCGTAGACGACTGCGGAGTCCCTGAAGCTCCAGTTCCAAGCTAGTGACACTGTCCCGGTATTGGCTGATCTGGGCCTGGTGCTGTTCCTCCATCACTTCGAGGTTGTTGCCCCGCAACTTATTCTTTAGCTGCTCGTCCGCTAGTTGGCGATGAAGATCTACCACTTTACTCTCCAAATCCTGCAAAATTGCTGAACTAGCCACTTTGGAAGGTGATAACCGCGGGGTATCACTGCGGTTGGCCTCATGTTCCTTCATTTGTTGCAATTCGCGCTCCAACACCTCCGCCCGGGCATTTTGTTCCTGAAGGTTTTCCAGCAAGATATTCAAGCGCTGGTCTTTGGAGCGGAGAGTATCCGTGAGGTGCGCAAGGGCAGTCTCTTTATCCCCCTGTTTGGTAGTCCACTGCTCCTGCTCGTCCGCCAAACGACGTTCGAGGTTGACCGTTTGATGTTTGGAATGATCCAGGGCCCGGATTAATTCCTCAAGATGTTCGTTGGCGGTGTGTTCCTTCATCCGCATCTTCTCCAGTCGGGCTTGGTAAGTCTCTTCCCGTTCGTCCAATTTGGATTGCATTTCCTCGACTTGCTCTTCCAGCCGCGTCACCGTCGTAGTGTGTTCCTTCAATGTTACCTTCAGTTGATCCACCGTTTGTGCCAGTTCATCCCTTTCCCGTAATAGTTCTACTCTGGATTCGTTGTGGGTCACCAACGATGCCAGTGACGAACGACCAGTACTGGAACTCCGCCGACCTGTCACTGGTGACTTGGGGGAGACCGGCGACAGGGAATCCGTCCGCCGACGATTCATTGGGCGTGGGGAATGAACCTCTACTTTCCCCTTGGTGGCAACACTGGTACTCCGGGTCCGCGGACTGGTCGGGTTGCTCATGCTACTGTCGGGCTGTGGCGACGGACGACCGGCATGGGAATGGATAACCGGGGTACGGTACAACGTGGTACCACGATAGAGTGTTTCCGATGATTCCCTGGTTGGCGTACTGGTGGCGGGGGATCGTGAACTGAACCGACTAACCAATCGGATGGGACTCCTGACATCCAGCGCCTGGGTTTCCATGGTGGATAACTGGACCTGTACTCTAGCCAACTCCTCTTTAGCTTGGCGTAATTCCTCCTGCAGAGCCGAGTGGGTGACCTTGCAGGTAAGTAAATGTTCGGCCAGGGCCTCCTTGGCCTGTTGTTGGGTGTACTCGGCATCGGCGACCTGAGCCTCCATCTGTTGCGATTTCTGACTCGCCTTGGTCAGGTTTTCCTCGGCCACCGCTAGTTGCTGGCTCAGAAAGGCACGGTCCTTTTCCAGTTCCTGAATCTGGCTACGCAGGTTTAACCGGTCGTCCATTACTTCGTTGGCCAGTGAATACACTGTAGAAAACTGCCGATCCATATGGCAGGTCTCCGACGTTGCTGGGGAAACTTCCTTGGTGGGGTTCTTAGCGTACTGTACGATGGACTCTTCGGTTTCGTCATGAGGACGATTATCCGATGGGGTAACTAAGTTGACGTTGGCCAAACCACGTTCCAGGAAGTCCACACCGGTGGATTCGGTCTGCACCGCCTGGTCCAGTATAGGAACCACTAAGCCTAGAGAAGGCACTGCTGGGATCAGTGGTTCAGGAATCACCTCGGTTTGAGTTTCCGCGTCACAGATGGTACACGAGGTTTGGATACCCACTTCGATACCAAGTGGTTGGGTAAACATACCAACGGATGACATTTGTAACAGGTGTCCATCCTCATTAGCCGGTTCCATCATTTTACTCGTGGCCTGTAAAAGACTATCCGCCAAGGGTTCCTCCGCCCGTTGTCGTTTGTCGAGTTGGTGATTAATCTCAAACTGTAAGGCCTGATTCTCCAAGAGTACATCCCGCAGTCGCACGGCCAGTACCCGTTGTTCGGCTTCCAAAGTCTGGGTTCGGGTGACCGCCACTTCACACTTGAGTTCTAGTTCAGCCATCCCCTGTGTGTGCTCCGACAATTGACATTGCAATCGCTCTCGTTTATTACGGTAGTCACGCAATTGACGTTTCAGTAATCCCACCTCGGCGATAGTAGCACTAAGCTTGGGTTCCTTTTCCTGTTGGGCCAGAGCCAAGGCATCGTGTTTTACATCGGCCTCCAATCGATTTTCCTCGGCCGCCAATGTGGTCACTTGAAGCACCTCTACTTTAGCCTGCAGATCATGGTTCTCCTTTTCCAGTTGGGTCACCTGTTGCTTTAGATCGCCGGTGTGTTCTACTAGTTCGAGTTGCTCCGTGAGTAATTTTTCCTGCGCTTCGAGACCTTCCGAGACTTCGTTTTCCAAATCAGTCACCCGTTGGACTAACTCTTGACGTTGGGTTGTTTGTCGGATGAGATCAGCCTCGAGTGCTTGTACCTTGGTGACCAAACGGGACCGTTCGGTCGCCAGTTCGTCCCGCTCCGCGGTCAGTAATTCAGTGGACTCCACAGCTGCAGGCTCTGAAGGTTTGGGCAGATTCTTTAACCGCATTTCCAGTGCTTGAATCTGAGTTTCGTACTGCGCCCGCACCAGCTCCACCTCGTGTTGTCCGTCGGCCAGGGTCTGAAGTTCCGTTTCCAAATTTTGGACATGCTGCTCTAAATGGCTGACTTTGTCTTGGTAATCAGTACGTTCCGTGGCCCAAGTTCGAGCCTCCTGTTTGTGCTGTTGAATTTGTTCCATGAGGTCGTTCATCGATTCCAGAATTAGTTGTTGTTCCCTCTCCGCACGCTGGAGAGACACTTCATAAGTGCCCTTGATGGACTCTAGTGCTGACCGGTCCAACGTCGTGGAACTGACTGACTGGGGTTCATCCAAAGACATTTCGTGGGAAAATCGAGTAGGGATGGGTTTGGTAGTAGGATTAGCCACATTTAAGCGCTCGACCAATTCACTCATGGCTTCAGTCAACACCTCCTTATCTCCTGTCAGCTGTCGAATGGTCTTGTCTTTTTCTTGAAGCAGCTGTTGCCATTCGCTCCCGGACGGTTCTGAGGAGGGTGGGGGTCGTTCGGCCAGCTGCCCCTCCAGAGTATGCAACTTTTCGTCGCTCGCTTCCTTGGCAGTTTCTAGGTTGGAGTAATCTTGTTGAAGCTTACGGAATTCATCGGTCATCTGTGAGGCCACTTTCTCTACCTCTTGGAATTTTTCCATCCACTCTCGACGCTCCCGCCGAAGGGCTTGGGCCTGCTGCTGGGTTTGTTGTAACTCCCCCCGGGCTACGATAAACTTGTTTTGTAAACTATCGTTAGCCTCCTTGGCCATTTGTAACTGTCCCGTCATCGTCTCGGCCCGCTCTTCCGTACCTTTTAGAGCAGCTCGGCACTGGGTTAACTCACGAGTCATGGTGCGCACGGACTGATCTAGTAAATGTTTGCTGGTGGAGACATTGCGTAAATTCTCCTGTAAATGTTTGATATCCTGCACCAGTTGGGCGTGTGTACGTTGAGTGGGATCCAGGAGGTGTAACTCGTCATTGGCCCGGAGCACAGGGCTACTAATAAACCCTTGTCTGCTGTCTAGTGAGTTCCGTGGCGACACGTGTACCACTGCCTCCGTGAGTAAAGGGGTGGTGGGAGCGGAATGTTTACCACTGCGATTACGGTTCACAACTTTTGACGACGCAAAGGCATTATAAGTGTCACTACCGGAACCGGATTTACCGTTGATACTGGGCTTCCGTAGGAGACCGCTGAGTCGGTCTTTGATGTGCGATCCGGACCTGCGGGCATTGGAATTGAATAATTTACTTCCGGCGAGGCTGGCCCGGGAACGAGGTGGGTCCTCAGTTTGGGACACATTGTCTCGTGAAAGCTCTCCAGAAAACGACCAAAAGGAAACATCTGACTTGGATTTACGACTCACCGAGGCGGACTTGCGCGACAGGGAACCGTCCGGTGGAATAGTACTAAAGTTATCGGTAAAGGACTCGGTGGTGCTAAACTGGAACGACAGGTTTTCCCCCATATTTTTCAATCCAGGGGTGGAGGCAAATTGGGCAGCCGTGGGACGCAACGGTTCAATTAGGTCGGCCTCGGTGATCTGACTGGTATAAATAGTCGGCGAGCCAGGAAGTTGCGTGGAATGTCGGGAACCTGGACAGATACTGGATTCGCGGTCGACATTGTCCAGGGTGTGCGTGGAACGAATAGAGAGCCGTGGCTGTAGGGGGTTGGACGACGACGTACCATATCCGCCCGGTACATTGGGCAGCGGCGAAAATGACTTTTCCGCCCACGAACTCCGGTTAAGATCGCCTGTGGTTGGACCCTGTGGGTCGTCAAAGCGAATGGAAGAATAGCTGATTTGAGTGGCGGTGGCTGAAGGATTGTAAAAAGAATCTTCCACTGTGCCGGTGAGAACTGGTTTATCCAAGAAAAGGACACATTCGTTCCCGCGTAATCCCGTTATGGTATATAGTCACAAATCGTGAAGAAGTGATTCAAAGTAGATTATAAACCTGTGTGAACACCCAATTGTAGTAAATCTACAGTATTTTGGTATGAAATTATCATTATATCTGTCAATGGAGCGTCTTACTGGGTCCTTTGGCCAAGTGATATTATACCTAGCTATATGATATAGAAAGCGACAGGATGGTCACCAGTAAACTCTATAAAGAACGAGGAAAACCTTTGCATCACCATCGATCGATGTTTCCCACTAAACGACAGTATAGATATGAAACGATAATGTACTTACATTCATTACTAGTGGTGGAGATTTGCAGCTCCGTCAACCGCGGAGCTTTGTCCCCTGACATGGAAATTACTGGAGGTAACTAAAGTATCGTCCACAACGGGACAAACGGTGTCGGATGTAATCACAAGTGTGTTGGATGACTGCCAACAGGCCATGAACGTAATTGTATTGAAACAAGTAACTCGATTCGATGTGCGAGTGGACAAGCAGAAAGTATGTGTGAATGGGTTTCCGAACAACTGGAAAAAGGAGGACAATAGCGAGACAGAAAGTCACACGGCTTCGATACGCTTGGTGGAATTGGGTGGCTGTAAACGTTAGAATCGACTCGTTGCTTCGTTCCAATCAAAGTGGAATAGTGGGTTGTAAGGTGGCGAATCTCGGCAACCTTGTATTTGACTGTATAAACCAGTCGAAATGAAATGTCGCAAGAAGGAAAAAAAGAAAGACTAGAAATCACAAGAAAAACCCGAATACATAATAAAAGTAGTTATTTAGGCAAAGAAAACAATACAAGAAAAACACACAACCAATAAGGTGTACTTTTTAGAACCTTATTCTACCCGTCTTGGCTTCTATGCACTAAAAACGGGAGTGAGGTAAACAAAACACGTTGGCCATTGCAACCGAGTCTAGGGTGTGCCCCTTGCTCTCTGTATTTTGTGTTGTGTGTGGGACCAGTCCCAACTATAAAAAGCGGGTGACTTTTTTCCGACTATATAGAGATTAGGAGCGAAAAATGTACCACTACAACATAACCAATAGGATTTTGTGAGAAACCCATTCAACTTCGGCGGATTTTTCGCTACATAGTCGAAAAACAACTACCATTTAATGGTAAATGAAAACACCTCACGGACCGCAATTGGCTCCGAACTCCGAGAATTCTGAAGCCAAACACTTTCAATATATTTTATCCACCTAAATTTCCACGCTCACCCACAGCGTGAGCTATTCCCTCCTTACCCCTGAGTTGGTTCACACTACGGCATTGCTACAGTGCTTAACAAAAGCAAATTGCCTGACCCTAATTTCCGACATTCACCATAGCCCTCACTTTCCCCATCTTCCATTGACTTGTGGGCAACAAACAACGATACTCCAAAGTGAGTCCAGCGTCTGTGTGGCACTCACGTGTAACTTGTTCAGATTCCAAAGAGGTAATGTAGTGCTTTTAATAGTTAATTAAAATAACCTTACTTTGAACATGTATCAGTCATGGCACTAGGTTATTTTTTTGCCAAATGATACTGGTCGGTACTCTGGTGTCTATTATTATATCGAAGAAAATATTACCTGCTCCTTCCATAGGAAAAAGATTGCACGCATAATTGATGTCAATAACCGTCATTGGTTCAACAGAAGAGCAGGCATTCTAAAATGAACTAAACAACAGTAGCCCATAGTTTATTGATTCAAAGCTTTCGATTATACTCAGCGTTAACTCGGTTTTACATAATTTCCGAGGATTACTGTAAGCACTTTTATTCGTTTTCCAGTCGAAATAACATTTAGAGGTGTTCCTCGTCCTTTGGATACGTTTCTGTATGAATATTTTGGACCCTCCGTTGTTAACTAACAGGGCCAAAGTTCTAACAACCAAGTAAGCGTCAATTTCGCTGTACCTAAAGACTCAACTAACTATACGTAGTGACCAATACTGCCACTAAATTGTCGTTTACTGTTATGTTCGTACTAGCAGGGGTACTTTGGCATCATGTAAAATTTTTGCAACATGGCACATTTCGCCGATACAACATCCATAGCTCTATTGGTTTGTCACGTTTTTTCTGCTTTGGTGTGATGATATAAAACCACTTTAAAACACGAAGTGTAGTACCCTCATAGGGTCCCCAATGAACTTGGTAAAGATCAAAATAAGGATTCATTATGACCATATTTGGTCCTACCCAAGGAATGTACTTCTTTTAAACCACATAAAGTGGTGCATTCACAACGATCAGCACATTTCTAACTCACACAACGGCAGTGTCACTCCTAATGAAATTTGGTGATAGATTGAAGTTAAGCAACCACAATTGATGAAATATGGGGATGTGTATTGAAACGGTAAACCATTAATTCGCCTTAAAATGGACACATGAGACCAACAGTTTCAATGAACACCGATTTACTGTATTAGATACACTGGTTGTCGTACCGGAGCACAATACAAGTTAAAAAAGAACACCACTAATGAAAATAACAATACGGAATACCAACCTCTCACCCATTCCACAGGGTTTAACAGCCGTAAGTCAAAAAACCCAAGGCAGCGACCAGAGCGACGACCGGGCGAACGGCATCGGCAGCGGAATCGTCAGCAGAGTTGGTGCTGTCATCGGCATTATCACTATCTGAAGTGCTCGAAACCTCAGCCTTGGCCGAAGCGGTCGGTTTGCTTGTCGTGCTGCTATCCTTAGTAGTCGTAGAAGACTGGACGGCCGCATGCTGGCAATAGTTTTCCTTGGTGGCGTTTTCGGAGGCTTTCTTGCTCTGGTTTTCACTATCGTTGGGACAGCTGTCGTAACAGGACACCACTTGCGAGTAGGTGTCACACTGGCACTTGAAGTCGCCAAAGTCACAGGTCTTGTAGGCGGCCATGGTGGTAGCTAGGCAAGAGTCTACCACAGCCTGGGATTCACACTCGGCTTGGACGTGAACAGCCCCGACGGCCAGCAAAGTAAGAGTAGCAGCGACAAACTTCATTTTGGAAGAGTAAGGAATTAAGGTAAAAGAATGGATAGGAAATTGGTAGTACAGAAGAAACCCAAGCAAACTAACGAATAATTAGATATTAGGCAGTGGAAAAATACTCTATAAATTCGCAGGATAAGTATACGCAAAAGAAGAGGAGCCGGAGCATGTCTTTAAATAGTTGACAAGATTTAACCCCCCCGTCTACACCATTCCCCACCCATTCTCTTGACTGCTCTGTGCTGATTGGGATTAGAGCGCGAAAGATAGACTCTGAATAATAAACAAGCACCCAACGTCCACCAACCTCCTTCTTCACCGACGGAATCCCATATTCAATCCATATTCACCAGTGGCTTCTCACTTTTACTGAGGGAAAAGGTAGTCCACTGTCTAATTGGAAGTAGTGATTCGCACATCCTTGGTTCGTCAATCCTTTTCTTCTCCTCCACATAGTTTCATAGGCTCCCTTCTGTTCCCACCCTCACCCAATTCTCCCAAAATGCCTGACAATGCAGTTCGCGAAATAGTGTACCCCTTTTTGGTACTCTGCTTATGGTTACTACAATGTATCTACCTCCATTTCTCGCATTTTCTGGCTTTCTCACTATCGGGCATTATGGCACCGAATTGGAACAGGCTGCCTACATGTCAATGTGGTCACATTTTCGTGTATCATCACGCGTGTTCAAAATAAGAAGCTATGGGTCCACAATGTACGTAACAATTATATCACTTCTTATCCACAGGCCAGTATCTATAAAGTATAATTTGAGGCCATCTGTTTTTAAATCGTAACTGTACAGCCTAAATAGAAGCACACGGATTGACAACCAACGGTGTAAAAGGAAATGATCATCGTAATCCCACCAATAGCGACGTTCTTTGATACCAATATCCACGAGTTGGTGACTATTTTTACTCGCCAGTCGAACGATACACACATCCCCCTATGTAGTCAAGGTAGCACACATCATACTTTAAGATTATCATCAGCTAGGATCTTGGATATAATTCATTACTTTCTTGACCAGTTTCAGGGCAAACTTAGAAGAAAACAATAAAATAGGACCACACTGATCAAAACACTTGATCAAGGAGTCCCAAAATAAATAAGCACGGCCGAAGCGAGTAAAAAAATGGTGACAATGTCTCATAATATCAAAACTGAATCATGTCCTCTTGCTTACATCATCACGTAAGCAGCCAACACGGCCATCCCCGTCAGGGCCACCATCGATGAGGGTGCAACAATTTGCGACCCGTTAAGGTCATCCACAATATCCAGCCCATTCACATTAGAAGTAGATGTAGCGCGACTGGCAGTTCCGGACCGCGTAGTTAGGTCATCGTTGGTCAACGTAGTCGTAGTGATTGGCGAAGAATAACTGGTAGTGGTAACGGATTCGGTCGGCTTAGAAGTGGTGTGGGAAACCGTACGCGAAATTTCCGCCGTCATTTGGTTACAGTAAATATTCGCCATAGTTGCCGCTTCAATTTGGTCGTCTTCATCGGGACAGTTGGTGTAGCAATCTGCAATAGCTCGTTGGGCATTGCAGCGACAGCTATAGTCGGTGAAAGAGCAGCCGTTGAAATTGGCACTGGCGTTGATGACGCATATATCTACTACATCTTCCGCCAGACAGTCGGCCTGGATGGGAGTGGCATAAAGGGCAGCCAAGATCAATCCGATTGAAGAAATATTAGTAAGAGCTGCCTTCATGGTGAAATAGTTCAACGATTACGATTAGTTATAGAGAACGAATGGAATATTGGGTGAAAAGTAGAAATCGGAAATCTGAAACTGTGTAAAAAATATCAGAGCTAATCAGGGTGGTTCTTCGACTAATAAAAGAGAGAAAATAATATGAAATCTAACACTGCAAACGAAGGAAAAGGTATACCGCCTTTAAGGAGTCGATGTGTCGTGAAGTTGATTGCGACAAAGAAAGAGACACGAAGAAACTATAATAAATCTACCAGTCACAGAACAAAGTGCTTGAAAAAAAGGGAGGATCATGTGCTGAAGATTCGTGAATGGAATTCAACCTGTCTTAAATATCAAAGTAATGGCGGGGAAATCCTCGTTCGCCGCTGCCAAGCAAAATGTAATAAATGCACATTACCTTTAATCACACTACCTTGATCCCAGCCCCTTCGATTAGGCCCAAAGAGATGTAGACGGCAAATGGTCAATAACAACCTCGTATTATGGCATACGGGTATGAGATGAAATGTAGGCGTGTTGTTTAAAAACAGCCTCACGCATGGCGGAAAACCAAGTGGGTCATACCCGAGCTCCGATAGTACTGCACCTATACACTGAAATTATATCGATGCTACTAGGTCTGCACTTCCCCTCGCATATAATTCCTAGGTCCCATTTACTCTAAAACGTTGTCAACCAGTAAATTTTAACTCGTACATTTATCCTGTCGGTGTTTCATAGTGATCTTATACTGCGACAAAGCAAGTGGTGTATGTGTCTTACTGTGTATAGTCTAGCTATACTATGCTTTATGACTCCTAGCAAGGTACGAATGGTCAAGTACATGTATTCCACAATAGAAAGGAACGGTGAAATATGTGTGCGTGGGGTGGAGGAGGGAAAAGGGGGATAGCACACTATTCCCACGATCTGCATGGTTTACTCTACCTCCTTGCACACGTTCGGTAGAGCGTTGGTTTACCATACTGTAAAACTATCCAGGTATGTTAACTATTGGTTAAATTTATTACCAATTTCCCTCCCACATTGTTCAAACTAAGGCAATAAATGCATTGGCCTGCACAGATGAGATGTATCGCAACTTCATGTACCAGTGCCAAGTATTTCGCTGTTGAGCAAATGTGGAATGGTAAAATAGTAAACCCATTACAAGTTTCACCATCCTCCGACTGTTCAATGAGCCATCATTCAAGAAAAGTTAATGTTTGCATTTATTTACTTTCTTCTCCAACCATAGTCTGGAACAGGAAAAGTCATTGGCACACATTTCAAGGACTGGTTACGAGAGGTGGGTGGGTCAACTGACTCACACAGCAAAATCAACAAGCCAAAGTATTGACTACAGCGATTTCAAACTCCACATGTATCACTGTGCTCACGAACAGATACACATGACCTCATTCAGTCTTACCACACGAATCTCTGTGCCTGTCCGAAATTACTTGGGCGATTTTTTTTCGACTCCAACGTTTTGGATGAAAGAAAACATGAATAATCACGTGATCTAAAATGGAAGAATAAATGCCGCCCACTTCCCTTTTTTACTTTCTTTTTTAACAATAACAAGAAAAAACGGATAGCGTAGGCTACCATCGTTATATGCGTAGTTTTTTTTGACTAATAGGGATAAATTGGCCAGCTTTGAGCAGGTCTCTCACCAAATCCTATTAGATATATCTTAATTGGTACACATTGCACCCAGTCTCTATATTGTCGAGAAAAAATCACCCCTATTGTCAGTTACTATTGTGTAATCATTGCATTTCTCTACTGATATCACCGCCATTGGATACAATAAACCCTCTATGCTTAGTTGGTTATGATGAAAATGAACACCACAGCTGTGAATGAAACCGTGATACATTTGATTTTGTATTCCACATGATTAAGTTAGTAAGACTCAGTGCTTGATTCACTACCA
>JAOPJG010001091.1:0-12973 GCA_027478255.1 Dispira simplex | reverse complement strand
AAATAACCTTAAAAATCATAGGCTTAAACTAGGTAAAATAGATAGAAAAAATTGTAGGGAAATGGTGCATTTGCAACAGAAAGGAGAAAAGGAAAATGTTCAATATTGAACACTCAGTGAGGATCCTGCATTACTTTTTTAAGTCAAGTTGTCCATTATGAAAACATGTTGAAAAATAGTACCAAAGTATTTCATAACAAATGATAATAAAAAAATGTATTTAAGACAAATTGCCTGCATTTTCCAATGAAAAACAAGTAGTATACTGATTTATTATTGTAAAATGACAAGCTGTCAATAATAAATCACTTGAAGTACAATACAAAAAAAGCAGAGGCACTTAGAAAGATGCAAGAGTTGTAATACTTTAAAAGGGTCTAAGGGATAATAAGAGTCTGGCAGAGGCCACATATATATATATATCTAAAAAAATTACCAAGTAAAGTAAGTCACAGATTTGAAAGCCACCATTCCCATGATAGAAGGGATAACAGGAATTATACTTCAAAGCTAGTTCTTCATATAATCTTGGCTAATCAGTAAAACTATTAACCAGATCAATTAAATGAGCTAGGTGAAGTTTAATCCTAGTAGCACCCTGCACAGTGCCACTCTGAGAAGAAACATATTTTGCATCTGATTAGTGTCTGGACAGCACCAGAGGTAAGGAGGGAGGTAGTTTGTGCTTGAAGGTCAGAGCATGTGCTGTGAAGTCTGTGATTCAAAGGCTCTTGTAAAGCACTTAGTATTCCAAATATAATTTGCTTGGCTATCCCAGCTTTCTGCCACTGATTTCTTAAGTACTCCAATGACAAATGTTTGGAACCTATGGTTGGTGAATCTCCTCCTGAGTGCTTCTGGAACTGAGATATTGCTGCTACTCTCAGTTTCTGACACATTCCCTTCTGCCTCCACAACAATGGTGAGATCCCAAAAGATCCTGATGGAGCACAGTCAGGATGACTGACAAGCAGCAGCAGCCTACCAAATGCTAGCACAAGGCAAGAAGAAAGTGCCCAGGGCTTAATGAAATTTCTGTAGTGGTTGTCCCCACTTTTTACCAATGGTTTTCCAATAAATCTCCTTCTTCCAAGGGGGTGTAGTGAGGGCATCAAGATGCTTCAACTCTGAGGGCAGGATCATACTCTTCAGGCAATTCTGCAAGGGGAATTACAAGGTGAGTATCTGCCTGCATGCCATCAGCAGAAAACGCTGGTATTGTTCTGATATGTCATGTATTACCTGTATGTTCTATTGCTAACTACTAATGTGTATTATTCTGTGCTTCTGCTGTTTTATTCCTTGCTGTGTATACCCTCCATCCATTGACACAAACCACCTGTGCATGGCACTGCAAACCGAGCTTTCATCACGACCCAAACTTTCTACTACTGATTGCGCAAACTTCCCTTGCATTGCGCGCAAATTCTTTTCGCGAATTACAATGTAAGAGATGTATACACCATGCCCTTATTTTTCCTTCTGGTGCGCTTTGCCGAAAACATCGTTGCACGTGACGTTGTACCATTGACTGTAGCTGGGTGACGAGGATATCTGGTGTCATCCAATGTCATTTTACCCTCTTCAAAGCCATTCTCCCTCCGCTTTTTAACAAAATGAAATACATCAACGTATTACATCACGCGACACTTTACAGTGGGAATTTATTACAAAGAAAGTTGGGTAATCTAGTTTACCTCTGGACACCCTTATTCACCAAGTACATTTCGCTCAAGAACAAGACAGTGCCATTCAGAGTTGTAGTAGTCCGTATCTCTTGGTAATTGGAATTGTCCATGTTCAACATTATCCACGTAGGCTTTGGGTAAACCCGACTTATTTAACTTGCCAGGATACTCGATAATAACCCATCCGTGAACCAAGGCAAGGTGGACCGTTGGATCTACTTTATACTTTGTTTTACCTCAGTCCAAAGCCCATCGTACTTCTTTGTTTTTTCGTCAACCTACCTCCAATTAATTGGAACTTATGAATAAGGTTCACATTGACGTACTGTACAAGATTGGTACATGTTATTCTTTGTGAGGAAAGATAGCCTTTAATAAACTAAACTATAAACTAATTGTAATAAACTGGGGGAGTGTTGTTAGACACTTAAACATAGATAAACAATAAACGATTTTTCACCAGAGTGAAGAAAGGAGTGAGAGAGAGAGGGAAGGAACAGTGGGAGAGTGAACGAGATATAATATACTAGACTGAGGGTGTGATTAGCGAAGGAAATCACGTGAAGTAAATTACTGACGGAGGCGGAAAACATGGAGATTAACAGTGCGAACATATGTCATATTCCTGGACTTCATAAATGGGTAGTTTTTTTTTCGACTATATAGCGAAAAATCCGCCGGAGTTGAATGGGCCTCTCACGAAATCCCATTGGTTATGTTGTAGTGGGTACATTTTTTGCTCCAAATCTCTGTATAGTCGAAAAAAATCACCCATATTTTGTTTGTTTGTTTTTTCAGGGTAGCCTTTTTTTCATCCCTTTGTGATTACAGGTACTTCTTACCATGACTCGTATATGGGGTTATCCAGTCTTTTATTCACTATCCTCAAACGATACCAGCTGTGTCTGTAGAAAATCACTCGGAAGTGGATGAACGACGGATCTCTAAATTATTTTTACTTTTTTTGCCAATAAATATTACAGTGATTGGGTATGCCGTAATTGAGTTTGTTTAAAAAACCACCGCATTCAGAGCTCACCATCTAGATTCAAGCAATAATATAAAACGTGAACACGTCACCCTACCACGCTTCTGATACTGAAAGAGTCCAGCCCCACCTTCAATGCAAAGCACTACTGTGTTTCGTGAGGAGTCAGCTGGAGCACAGATGGTCACCGTGCTATATACGAGTAGAATTACTACTCGTATATGCTTTAGAATCCGCACACTGCGTAATAATACATCAGTGAATACCACAGATATAACGAAACAGTGGTGGGCGGTTTATTGCGTCAGGACACAGCAGGCTATACTCAGCCGCCATGCTGAGAACCTACATCACGCCAGAAAGGGGCATTGCTTAGGAGAAATGATCACGAGCTATGATACACACTCTGCATATCGAGGATATGGTTGAATGAATGGAATACTCCTGGAGACCACCAACCCTTACTCCGAATATGGCAAAAGGTGCTAGTGAACAGCACGAACGATGCTCGCTTCTAGTCACTGATTGGACTGTATGGACTCTTGGAGAAGCCTAGGAAGCGACATATTCCATTTTCACTACATTTCTATCTGTGAAGGAGCCAGTTCAAAAATTAGTAACATTTTTAAGTTTCCCAGCAGTGATTTCGTTATTATTGGGTATAGATACGCGTGGCCGTGGGTAAAGCTGTTAAATAATATTCACAAGCATTTCCCTACTTATTTACAATAGTGCATTTGATGTTTGTTGGCTAACAAATAGAAAACGCGTACTGGGCCGTAACCCTCTGTTTGGTTAAAGATGCCACGCAATAATTGGGAAACAAATGGTTGGGGTTAGTATACACAACCTTGGCACTGGTGCTTGAACTTTACCGGATTCCTGTTTACCGCTTACTGGGCCTTATCCAGGAATGTTAAATCGGACAATACACCGGTTACCAGGTCAGGTCTCCCATGGCCGTGGTAATGACCAGTTGGCCCTCTCTCCGGTATAAATAATACTGCCGTGGAATCGGTTAATTTCCTCCTGGCTGGTGCTTTAGAAATTTTTAAACCAATTAAGAATTAGTGATTTCTTGACAGAGCCCAGTTATTTTTTTACAAGTGCACGAATAAGAAAATAAAAAAAAAATTGGAATTTTCCTTGATGGATGTCCATTGGTGAGTAAAGTACGGTGGTGTTGGATATGATACGCTGTCACCACACATGGCCTTGGCACAAGTCACCCGAACCAACCGAGTCTGCCCCTTTGGGGGTTGCACCAGTCACAAAATAAACCGGTTTTGACTGAACTCCAACGGTCACGAAAAAAAAGAATGGTTTCTATCAGAGCCTATCCCCTTGTGAATCCTCCGAACCAACATTCATCGACACCATATGGGTGATTTTTTTTTGACTATATAGAGACTCGGAGGAAAAAATGTACCAAATTCAGCGTAACCAATAGGATTTTGTGAGAGATCCATTCAACTTTGGCGGATTTTTCGCTATAGAGTCGAAAAGAAATTACCCATATGGATGATTTTTTTTCGACTATATAGAGATTTGGAGTAAAAAATGTACCAACTAAAATTTAACCAATAGGATTTTGCGAGAGACCCATTCAACTTTGGCGGATTTTCTGCTATATAGTCGACAAAAAACTACCCATATTTCATGATAGAGAAAGAAGTTTGAAGAAAAATGGCATTATTCTGGCAACAGTTGCAATGGCCAATATGCTGGCTTCCATGACGGATAGGTGAGTTTAAAACAATAACACAGTCCATAGCTAGTATATGCTGACATTTTTGGCTGCCATTGTTCTTGGTAGCTCAAGCAATGGGTTAATTTAATGTATAATGACAACCTCTCACCAGACAACGAATTGTGTAGTTTACGAATACACCAGAGTCCAGAGAGCACTATTGGTAAGATGAATTACCACAAGTGTCTATCATCACCTATCACAAAGGGTGAAGAGAGAGATGCTAATCGGGATTTACATATTTTGCCGAGTCGCTGGTTAGATACCGGCGATTATAAGGATAAATATTACCAATGTCAGGTTTCCCATGCCTAGACTGTTCGCCTGTATAATATCTCGGTTACAAGCTATAATGTCGGTAATGAATTAGCAATATATTAGAAATGTTGCGTGTGATGATTCTATATAACCCACTTGTGAATGCCAATACTTGACTCAAAGCACCATTGTAAATATTAGCAACATAGAATCAGAAACTGTAAATGCATTTATTGCCCACCAGTAATGATGACCGATATGGTTATTGTAATTACAGAGAGCCCTGGTGTTGTGTGACACCCAACGTAGCTGTAACACGTCAAACCAGAAGTCAGCCTTAGCTAAAATTTTATAAAATTAATTAAAAAAGAGGTTCCTTTGATTAAAAGTGCGATACGAAACCACAAAAGACTACGTCACAATTTACGCAAAGTTGTGTGGGCTCAAGAAAAGGGGAACACTTGTCATTGACAGCTAACTCAAACTAAGGGTGTGATGTCCACTTTGGTCAAAGTCCCGAGTACACACTGACAATTAATACAAAAGACAATCGATGATAATCACAAAGACCAGAGTTCTCTTGTAACAAAGTATGCTATTATAATGTGGGTCCTTTGAAAAATATACATTCGAACTTCTTTAACCTGAAGTTACCATGCCCTCGACAGTCTAGTGGTGATTAGTCTTAGTCTCTATGCGGGTAAATAGAACCGTTTACTTTTTTGATGGATTGACTAGGAGGGTATAGCGTACATAATGAGCATATATTTTCCTTCACTTACTGGCCTGTATTCCAGTCTGCGTTTTCTATTGGCCAAGGGTTTGTGGTTAGCAAAGCGATAATCGCAGGTACTGTTGGTAAAAGTTCCTAAGGGAAACGCGTTCATTGGGTCATTGAATAAAATGTAAATCTCATTGGTTAACGGATAATTAGCATACCATATCAGTGGCTCATATTTTACCAGAAGAAACACAGGAACCAGTCAGAAATGGAATAGTCGGCAGTCTCTCCTCCCACTCCATACACTGTCAGTAAATACAGCTTCAGTTAATATAGATGTTGGGGCTCTGTAAGTAATAGCAACTCCACCCACACCAAAACAGTATGGTACATAGTACTCGCTTTACGAAGGTTTCCCAATGGTTAAGGATAAGAAAAGGTAATTCGAGTTTTACAGCTTATTTTGCCAAGCATTCCAGCCAGCTATGGACAGTGGCTCTTTAGCTCATTAAAGTCATCCTAAGATGACCGAGCCGTATGGGTTGGTTCACTCCTGTGGATCCAAAGCGAGGTGGGGAGATATAACGGTGATACCCCGGTTTTGGTCCACCTATTGCTGAAAGTTGGTTATTGGCTGGGGAAGGTGCCCCAATCAAGATGGGGTCCCAAGGATGAATGTGAAGATGATGGGTTTGAATCTGGTGGTCCTTCTGGGGAGGTTCATCCTCCTTCCAATAAATACTAGATACTGTGGAAGTTGTGGTCCAAAATAAAAGGAGCAGGTGGTAAAAAAAATGCTACCACACAGAGCTTGGATACCTTCAAAGGAAGGAAGGCCGTCGCATGTATCGTTTTAGAGCGATTCGGTAGCCCCAAGTATCCCAGACCAATAAGGAGTGAGCATTGGTTAATCCCATTCGTCAGGGGATGGACAAGTCGGATTACCCCCTCGTTAATTACCTTTTTTTTATGCATAGAATGAAATGCATTCAGTCACCAAACTTGCGAATCCCTTACCTTTCCAGTGCCAAGTACTTAAAAGGCCTCTTTTCCCACTTGTTTTATCTCCTTGTTATTTTCCTTATTATTTAAGTTGTGGCAACCTTTGTTACACCTGAATCATTATATTCAAGTTTATATATTCTTATATATCATTCACTTGTGCCTGGTCAATTGCCTTTTTATTATTATATATATCTACCATATATTAGTACACTTCTTCTGACGCCTGGTTGTAGCTACACCGTGTTTTGTTGTTTGCCATTCTAGTTTTTCCTTTTTGCTTGTTCGTTATTTTTACGACTATTTACGTATTTCCATTTTATATCTTCTAAGCTTGACGCTTGGGATATTAAATTTGAGTTAAGCCGCATCAACTGTTAAGTCCAATCTTATTTCTTGTTACTTTTTACACTAGTAACCAACGAGTATAATCTAGGTTTTTGGTATTACACAAACGGTTCTATATTCTCAACCAACCATTTCATCACCCACGGAATACCCATATCTCGTGTAACATGCGTTCTTTCACTATAACCACCTTCGCCGCCCTGGCTGCCCTGGTTGGCAGTGCCTCCGCTCATACTTGGGCTGATTGTGTCGATTACACTCCGAATAACAAGGACAACACTCTGAAAGGCGACTGTAATGGTTTCCCTCGTGGCTATCCTGGTCGTACTGACGTCAACATTAACACCGATTACACATACTTGTTTTCCGCTACCCCCGCTTCCCAGCCGATGTGCCAGCCCGGTCGTCAATCTGGTGTGACCTACACTGAGGCCTATCCTATGGGCAAGGCCTCTCCTGGAGAAACCAAGAAGATCGCCTACCAAGTTAACGGGCACCAGAACACTTCTGCGAATACCATAGTACAGGTCATGTATTTCCCTGGTCGGGATCTTCAAACCGTGAATTACAACGAAAATAAGCAAGCCAAGATTATCGGTGAATGGAAATTCACTGAAAACTGTTACCAGCCCCTTCACGATAACCAAATCTGCTGGGGCAGTTACACCCTTCCCGATGAACTTCCCGCCGAACGTATCTCCTTGGTCTTCTTCTGGAAGTTTGGAGCAAACGAAGCTGGGCAGGAATACTCTACCTGTTTCGATCTAAGCACCGGTGCCGGAGGCAATTCTGAAAAGAACACTTCCAACCCTAGTAGTGCTGCTCCTTCTATGACCAACTCTTCGGAAGCGGCCTCACCAACCAATTCCCCGGCCGGTGTTGGCAATCGCGATGAATCTCGCGAGGTTGCAGCTGCCGCTTACCAGGCTAAGTGCCGCCGTCGCCGGTGCAAATCTGGCAATTGCTAACATCGTCGCCGTTAAATGATTCTGTCCAGTCGTCCTTAGTCAATCCTTTTTCCGGTGAAGCCTTCCGCGGTGACTGTTATCAGTAAACCCTTTAGCCTTTTCATTTTTTTCTAGTACACATTGGTGGGAGCAAAGATTACTTTCTTTTTTAAATACTTGAGCGTCACTGGTCAATGGGGTGTGTTATTTTTGGATTGCTTTTTTCAAGTTTTCATGACCCGAAATAGTGCCTTCTTTTGACCTATTGGCAGGATCTTCCCACTGTGCTACTTTTATAGTTTTGCTTTTACTGCATCGCGTAATTGCTGCTGTAGTTTCCTTTTCTTTTTTGTTAATTGCTCATTCGTTTACTATAGAGTCTCACCTGGTGTGTAATTTTTGGAAGATCGTGTTCGATCCATCATGCGTCAATGTTTTTTCTTTTGCACAATAAAGATGAACTCGATAATATATGCTAGTTTTCTGTATCCGTAAGGTGTACTTTCATTTTCAAGTGTAGAGAAGACGGCTATCATAATCTCACTATTCTTCATGGTGGTCGGAGACGAATGGACTCGCAGAATGACATAGCAAAGCGGAAATTGTACCACCAAAGCGTCCGCTACATTTCTTCATGCTCAGTGGCCTTTCTACTGTAATAGGAATCTGGTTACTGGTGCGAGATGTCACTCAACTAAGATTATAGAGAGCTACGAGTAGGCGGATAAACTTTAAAATAAACAAGCATGTTTTTTATTCATGAGGGATTCGAGTTTCCCTGACCCAGTCTCCTTATATAACACATGAACAACAACAAAATCATAGTGCACTTCGACATCAAAAATGAAAACAATTTTCATGGAGATAAATATTCGTCCATTGGCTTCATGTTGGGAGCACCAGACAAAGGGGGGCCTTGTAGGGTGGTTACACCATCATCCAGGATATCCTGACTTCTGGCCATCAAATCAGCTTCACCTTGAGGGAGCTGGTCATCCTCATTGGAAGTTGTAATCTCCAACTCCCTTTCTGCCATTGACCTAGCTTTGTCATGAGATATCTGGTCATCCTTATCGGGAGATGTAATCTTCCACTCTTGCTCCACTACCTTCCTATTTTATTTTACTAGTTCCACTGCTGTGCAATCTTACTAATCCCAGTAGTTCATCTCAGACTTTACCCATTTCACCAAGTGCCAGAATAAACCACCAATTTATAGTTATTCTGTTCATCTTCTACACCATTATTCCAAGACGGGTCAGCATGACTTCACCACTACCTTTACAAATATATCTTGACCAACATTTCCCGTCGTTAGACCAGTTGGACACCGTGGAAGTCCTACTCCGGGAGGAATTGTCCATAGCTCAAGCATTGCAGCAGCGGGCTGACCAAGTCACTGTGGAAACCACCACCATAACCCACCAACTTGAACAAGAGTTACAACAGGCAAACACGGAATTGGACCGGTTGGACCAACTCTACCAAACTTTGTCCGGCAAGAAAACAAATTCGACACCCGCCGCTGCTTCTCACTGGGAAGTTTCTACTTCAGATGACCAGACACCGAAGGAATCGTCCCGAGTGGAAGCACAAACGGATTTACTCCCCGCTTTGACTAGGGAACTCTCGACGTTACAGGGTCTACTCACTACTCAGCATTACCTCAATATGGTGATGCAGACGTACGATTTGCAGGATCGTATCCAAGCCGAAGTGACACAGGCACCGACGCGAGCCTTGGCCCTCTACCATCAATTACATGAATTGGCCTTTGAGCTACGTTCGGATACCCAGCCTGTTCCGCTGGCTAATTGCTCACACTTGCTGGGATTTGTTGACCGGCAACTCCAGCAGATGTGGTCTAATATTCAACAAGTGGTGACCCAGCGACTGGTTCATTGTTTAAACCAATTGACCTGGCCCAGGCCTATTCCCATTCCCCCACCCCAGGGCCTAGGACCGAAGTTGGACGAACTGCAACAGGCCTTTGCCGATATGTTGCTATTGGAACGTCCCCCAACCGCCGTGACCCTTGGTACCCCATCCAAGGAGTCGGGGCCTCACTCACCCTTGTTGGCGATGCAGGTGTTATTACGTCCTTTGTTGGTCCGATTTAATTACCATTTTAGTGGGGCGCGTCCTACCAACCGACTGGATAAGCCTGAGTGGTTTTTAACTCACGTTACCAATACCATCCGAGAGCATTATCCATTTCTCGAGGAAGAGTTGCAACCCGTCGTGGACCAGTCTACCTCGGTGCATTGTTGTTTACGTAACGAATTCATCTGGGGATGGGTTCGGGCTATTTTGGACAAGTTACAGAATGACCGTGGTCGGTACCTCGGGGAGCCATTATTGGTGGCCCACACGGTGTATCAGCTGGCCGAGTTTGATCGGACCCTCAGCGAGGTATATTTTTATCCTTCCCCCGCTCCAGATGTTATGAAATCCCGGGGCCCGGCAGATCGGTTCCGTAGTACTGTGGATCAATTCTTGTCTGACCAGCGCTTATTCACAGCGTGGCTGGATGCTGAAAAGGAATATCTGGCTGATCAGTACAACGTGCTTATTCTAGACGATAACGCATGGACCATATTGTACGAAGACTTGTTGGATAATAACGAGCCTCACCCTACGCAATCAGCGGAGACGTTGGTGCAGCTGGTCGAAGGGACTGGGTTACGAGTTCAGGGGTTACCCCGTGTTCGCCAACGGTTGCTGTTTTTGGCTGATTTACAACTCCCCCTGCTGGAAGCTTACGCTCAAGAAGTGGATCGGGAAGTGCAGGCTCTCCAGCAATCGTTTTTCACACTGGTGAAACACGCTGCAACCGACATTGCTACCAAGGCCCATTCTACCGCCGTCGGTAGTCCCGCCACGCCGGTGTTACCGTCGGGTCGAATGGGGCCCAAATATCATGACCCTGAGCTCCTAGACCGGTTTTCCCAGTGGTGTCGTTGGTTCCATACTTGTTGGTATATGAGTGACAATTTACAGGAATTGGCCGAACAACCCCATTACCTCTCATTAGGTGCGTACGTTATGCGACATTACCGACGGTTACATCGTAGTCGGGATTCGGACAAAAGGTCGACCGGCGATCAAAGTTTTGCCGAGCAGTTAAATACCGTATTGAATGCCGCTGCAAGACGGTCAACGCGTACCCTGCGTACATCATCACGGTCGGCGTCTCCTGCATTATATGTGCAATCAACTGCAGGTGTGGATGATTCTGACCAGTTGTCTACGGATGAGGTGGCAGGGGAATGGTCTACTACTACTTCTAACCTGACGGATACATCAGACGATGCGTCCCAATCCGGAACCAGTGGCTATGGTAGTGACCAAGATGACGAAGAAGGCAATGATGAGTCAGTGGGAACGGACGGTGAACTACTTGACGATACAAGCAAACTAACGGGAGGTGGTCCCTGTACGGTATTTGATGACAATATTAAAACCTTTGACGAGTTGACCCGCAAAGTTCAACATACGTTGTACAAGGCGCTCACCCAAGATTTCATCGCTCAGTTGCGACCGTACCGTAAGAAAACTGATTGGTCGATAGACCAGCCGGATTTGTTACACTTGTTAACCGTGGCAGAGGGTGAGTCCTCATCTGAGGTTACACTTCCGGGGGCATTCCAAACCTCCACCCCTGCTACTACTTCCGCTCTAATTACTGACATTTCTCACACAGCCGCGGGTGCCAGTATGAGATTGCAAGAGTGCTTGTCGGTCGAACTGGCCGGTGCCTTGACGGCCTTGAACCACGCGTTTACTTACCTGGCCCAACATCTCCCCGATGTGGTATTTCAGAAACTATATCGGGATTTCGCCTTAGCGGTGGATGACTTTTTATACTACCGAGTGATATTGGCGCACACTTTTAGTTTTATGGGTGCTCTACAGCTCACCTTGGACCTTACTCATGGGCTATGGTCGCTGGCGACGATGTGGATTTCGAAACCTGCTAATTTTTACCGTAAAACTAAAGAAGCTGTACTTTTGTTGTCGTTACCTTTGGGTGAGAGTCGTCAATCTGAAGATGCTTCCTCACTGGTCGTTATGCGGGAGTCTCTGATAAATTCTTTAATCCCCGCGGCCATTGTTCCGGATCGGACTAACGAAAATTTTCCTGATGTGTGTACTACGTTGTTCGACTTTCACAAGTCCCGTCCTGATAAACAATTGGCCCTGACCAGGTTAGGTATCGATCATTTAGAATTGGAGGACGTGCAGCGAGTCCTTCGGCATCGGGTGGATTTTCCTTCTGATCTGTAAAATGACTAAATTCGTGTCATTTCCATTAGTGACTACGCACCTCGATTCTAAATATCTATTGTCGGTAGTAATCAACAGCATGTCGAATCATCATCGGAATCTGTACTTTAGTACGTGGATAGTATTCGAGTATAAAAAATGCAAGTCTTTTTCTATGGTTATCACTCTGTTTAATCTTTTCACATCAGCTAATTCAAAGCAGACTGTTTACATGGTAGACAGACAAGGGCCAAAGAATAAGCCCTGGAATACTTCTACTGGTGTATACGGATATGAAAGATAAGGTAAAGATTACGTATTAGATAGGAAACATACATGCACATCAGTTTATCCAGTGCAAAAAAGGGGGTATTGCGAATAGAAAAAAAAATGAGAACCGCCCTGTTGTAGCCATCATTTAGTAGCCTTTAGAATAATCACAACACCAATTAGAGCGGCTAAGAAACCACCCCCAATGGCCGCCGGGATAATCCAAGGGTCAGGGATACCATGGTTCTTACTACCCCCATTATGACGATTAAGATGAATACCTTCGTCTGCATCTTGGCCACGGTGTGACAAAGACCGATCAGATGGCGACCGAATAAAACCGGATTCATTCGCTTGGCGTTCGTCCAAAGGACCCGTTTCCGAGGGAATGCCGCTACCCTCTATGGATGAAGTAGGACGAAGGACCGCCCCGGTGGGGGGAGCCACTCCAGTTGTTGACAAAGGTTGACTAAGGTCGGGTTGGGGCACAGTATTAAGGTTTAGCGCTAGCACCAACCGGGGCCAACGGTGAGATCGGGCCATGCCTACAGCGTCCAACAGGTCTTGATCCGAGGACAATAGTACGTGATCGCTCTCGTCGTCCATATAACACAGGCCGGATTCGGACAAGGTTTGCTGAGGATTCTCCACTCCGTCCAAGCTTAATTTGGATACCACAATCGATAAGAGTGTACCCAGATCATGGTAGTTGGCAGTAAAACGATGAACTTTGCC
>JAOPJG010001090.1:0-12996 GCA_027478255.1 Dispira simplex | reverse complement strand
AAGGACGTTTACCCCAGGCCGTACGTCATTATTTTTTCCAGTCAGGCCCACCTTCATCGGCTTCCGGTACCCATCCATGTTTTCCTCAACAACCTGTGGCCATTGAAGTGTTTAACATTTGGGGTCGATCCAAAATATACACTGTAAAATTGGACCAACTTTACGTGGCGGGGACCCGTCGCGGCTATGATGTCCTGGAAACTCGAGGAGCCAAAGATATCAATCGAATTTCACTACCCTTGTCCTTTTATATTCGGGAAAGTATGGATAAAACAATGCCAGCTCTAAAGGCCTTCAAGAATCAACTTGGCGTGCTATAGCGAATTTTGTAACCAATTAATCCAGGGTTCTCGGAGGTTTTGTAGTCATGTCAAACTATTTAATGGCGGTTGGGCGAATTAAAAAATGGCATATCTCCCCAATGGGATTAAAAGGTATCTGATGAATATATCCGTTTTTTTTGGTTTTTTTTTTGATTTCAATGATTGTGTAGTAAATTGATGCTCTCTGCATAAAGGTGTAATTTCTCATTGAGTTGGTGCTTCGTATTACCCACACTTATGATATTTGGCAACATAATCAATTTATAGCTGTTTATGCCGATCTAAGAAAGCATAACATGTGCCTTTGTCCAAAAATCAAATTTATCAAACTCTTGATTTGCTTTTGGGTCATGCACTTTGACTGGTCCTGAATTAGCCTAAAATTTCACCCGTCATGGGGAGGTGAATTTTTCAGGGCCAGCATTTGGTACCATTTATGTAATTTTTTTTTTCTTGGTACCAAATTTTTGGAAATCAATTTCGAGTTTTAATGAGCATACATTTTTTTTTGGGCAAAGGCAAACTCCAAGTTTTTATAAACCATATAATAAACACAAGAAGCGAAAACAGTCAATATCTTTTATTATCTCGTTAACTACTTAATTGATGAAAAACCTCGTTTTAAAGCGGGTGTTACACCGACTTTACACAACGAAAATAGCCCCTTTTTTTCACCTTTTGCTGACGTCTTTGTCAGGCCTATGTTACAGCACTTACTAGTACTTGGTATGACCTCGCTTTACCTGGTTGTTGTTACATTACCATGACCCATCGTTCTCTAGGCCGTGTGTCACAAGGTGTGAGGACTCATTCCGATTCCACCGCCACCGCTCTTACCACTGAAGAGGTGGTTTCGGGACCACTGGCACAACTTGGCGTAAGCGGCACGAATATCGAAAAGAGTGAGAAACCCTGGCGAGGCAAAAAAGCGTTGGGGAAGGACCCCGAACAAGGCAAGCACTGGCAATCCAGATAATGTAACAATTCATAATATAGTGTATATGACATGGATGACATGGATGGCATGAAACAGCCAACAAAAGTTCCCGTAGCATGATATTTTACGTTCACTTAGATATAAATCCTTGACTGAATAATATTTAAACGTAATTCAAACCGCAATACTAACACCGTTGCTTATATTACCTTGGAAACCGGGTAAAACTGTGGCGCGTATAAATTGATTTTTGATGCCATGGTACACTCCAATTTGACATTGGGTGCTATCGTCACCAGTGATCCTCAACGTTATCCGTTTAGCATGCGCGGAAACTCTACAAGATCCACAATTCGCTGCCAAACTACGTCGTATCAAAGAATGTTTTGTAGAACGTGATTACGAAGGGGTGTTCACCGACCCGGAAAACCTACCTATCTACACCTCCCAGTACATTCCTGGCCGCACCCTATGCTATTTCCAACTGTTTACCCAAGAAGCGGCCCTTTTCCGACTTTGGAAACGTCGTCCGCGCACATTCTGCATGGGGGCCGGAGCTGGTAGCGAACTAGTAGCTATGGCAGCTGTTTCACTGTTCCTGGCATCCACTACAAAAGGTCCCTTGACGTGCCTTATCCAAGATTTCGTCAACTGGCAACCAGTATTGAATTCATTGGAAAACACGATACGTGATATATGGAGTATTCCGACGGACCACTTCCAGGTCCAGTTCACCGAGGCAAATTTATTAGCGGTAGATCAAGATTTAGAGATCCGCATTCGCCAAGCGGACCTAGTGACGGCCATGTTCGTTATGAACGAACTGTTTTGTATCTGTAAAAAGGAAGCCATGACGCTGGTCAAGACCCTGATCCGGTGTCTAAGACCCGGTGCCTATTTCTTGCTAGTAGACTCGGCGGGCTCCTTTTCTCATATACAGGTGGGCAACAATACCTATATGCTCTACACAGTTTTTGACTCCCTCAAGCAACATTTTAAACCTGTGGTCGCGGACAATGCTAGGTGGTATCGCTACCCAACTCACCTCAAGTATCCGCTCAAATTGGACAATATGCAGTACTATGTCCGACTTTACGAGAAGCTGTAAGCTGTGACGAGAGTCGTCTACTCCATATCGCACTTGGGTGGTGAATTTGTGCGTTATGGTTAGGTTAGTAAACACATCCTTTAGTATAGTCTATCCACTATTTTCCTCTGTCTTTCGTATTCACCCACGTGACAGTTCTCTTTTTGTGCTTTTTTTTTACCACCCAGAAAACAACTTACTACTAAACAGTTATGATATTGGCAAAAAAAAAATTAAAGGCCTTCGTAATTTCAAGTCCATAGTACATTAGAGTTGAACTTGTTCACACGTTCTATACGGCACTCACACCTTACCCCACTAACTTACATTCCCTGTCGTATTTTGGGTCACCTTAGTATTCCAGTACTTGAATCCCAAATCCCAGTAGATTCCGAGGGCTCGTCTTTAAGCAATTTTTGCCAACACTGTACCATGGGTAATGTACGCCGTGCCCGTAAGCCTCGCGCAAACACGAATGTGCGCCACAAGTACCGAGCACGCCACCGGACGCGGGATTTCGACCAAATTTACGAAGACGTGAAACCTGAAAACATCCAAAAACTCTTGTTACAACCTCTGGACGTGGATTTACCAGGGGGTGGTCAACATTACTGCGTGGAATGCGCTCGACATTTTATTAGCGAACATGCGTTGACGGGGCACAAGAAAACTCAGAGCCATAAGCGTCGAGTTAAACAGCTCAAGACGGAGACTCCTTATAGTCAAAAGGAAGCGGAAGCTGCGGTTGGTTTATTCACCGACAATGGGCCTCGCAGCCGAACAGCGGCGATTGAACCCCCCAGTTTTGGTGGATAGCAACAGTAGTCCCACGGTTTAAGATTTCTTTGATTATGCAGTTTGGCGTTACTATTGCGTGTCATACGGGGGTACCTGGAACTGTTGACTCTCGCATTTCGAATTTACTGTAAAAATCGCTACACCTGTTGGAATATGGATAAATAATAACCTTTAATAAGCTAATGTGCTAAACGATAAGTATCTATATCCCGTAATGCATGTATAGTGTGGCAATCTTGAGTGACTCGCCGCAGGGATGGACTTTGATGTAGGAGGCGCTCTTCTGCTATATAGATAGTTATTTTTCGACTATATATAGATTTGGAGCGAAAATGTACCGATTGCAATTTAAACAATAGGATTTGGTGAGAGACCCACTCAATGCTGGCGGATTTTTCCCTATATAGTGGAAAAAAAATCACCCATACGTTGTGTGCCTTAATTTTCATGGTGAATAAGAGTATCCACATAAAACGTCAGGGGAAAACTGAATGGTTCATTTTTCATCAACCCTATGAACTTTGAAAAAGCTCTAGTTAAGCCTAATTGAAGCAACCACCTCAATATCAACTTGGTCATTCTTGCCCTTGGGTAGCACTCAAAGTTAAAGAAAACGAACAACAAATGAAAGGCATTACCTTTTAAAGGTGAATTCCCAGAAAAGCATTGACATTACAAGTATGCCGTCTACGCCACGTTTATTATAGATGCATTCCACAGGGAAGTCCACAAAAATTTGAAAAGACACCATTATTTTAATCCCTTTAAAAGGTTTTATTCGTAGGTTTTGCGGCATCTTAATAGAGCACGACAGATTTAAATGTTCGAGGGGTACAACATCTGAGTTATTGATAAGATTCAAAATAGAAACAATTCAAAAAAATACCATCAAATTTATGAGTTAGTTATCACATAATGTTGCAACAAGATTCGGCAGAACAAAAAAAACCCACGTTAGTGCCTCAGGTAACTTCAATAAACAAATACTGCACAAAGTATACTTACCACGCGAACAATGGAACCAAACGACTTGGGGGGGAGGTTCTTGGCGAACTTAGCCCGCACGACACCAGAGTTGCCGTGGGGACGGCTAATGCGACCCCAGACCACACGGACATTGCTGCCCTTGATGATACGCTTGGCGCGGTAGATATAGGCAACACGCTTACCGAGGTAAAATTCGGTTTCTTCCTTGGTGGCCACGTTCTCCAACTTGAGGAGAGAAGTGTTGGGGCTCTGGATATGGCGCGAGCGCTTGTAGCCGAGAACACGGGCCCGGGTGTAGAGACTGGGGTTGGAAAATAGGCATTCGGTTCAATTCAAGAAATAGAAATATACGCATTGTGGAAGGTTAGCAAATTTGTTTACAAGTGATGAGCCCCTGGGTTTAATGTCATTCATTCCTAGTTTCCCAGTTAAACATGTTGTGTAGTGAATCGCAGCAAAACCCAACCCCCCGGCATAGCCCACGATTAACCACTATACTATCGTGACCCTTTCCCCAAGGAAGGTGTGGCGATTTGTCCAAAAGTGAACTGGAAATGCCTAGTTTCTTGATAAATGGATGGATGGATGGAACCTATTCTTCCTTCACTGTTAGGAAGTCCGTCCAGGCGATGACGGTAGCATACTTTTGAATCAGCGTGGGCTGCGCATAGGATGGTCCTATGAGCAGAACGTATTATAGCAACCAGTCCTGAATATCTATCCATCCATCCATCTGTTCATCAATAGAACGCGTGCTATTCCTTGTCGATTTTCACGCTACATGGGTTAGGTGGGGGTCTACAAGGGGGGGCTAAGGTGTTTGGCGAAGTGCCACCATACAGAATCAGTGGGGTTATCGTGTAGATGGATACGTACCGAACTGGCTTTCCCATGGTGATTATAACTCTTTAACGAGACGCTGCAGAAAAAACAATCGCAGTGACAAGGCTAGAAGGAGAAGAGAAGGATCCTTGTCAGTGTAGCAGACGTAAAAGTGATATACATCAGCAGGGGGAGGCGTCTTTCAAGTCTGTCGCTTACAAGTCGTTGGTTGGATACAGCGTACCTTTTTTTCGCCCTGCTTTGCACAACCAGTGGGTGCTAGAGTGAGGTCAATAAATTCAATCACGTGCCACGAAATTCGCTATGATCCTCTGTGTTTTCCTTCAAATTTTTTGACGATGTGCATTTTGATGTTCATGCCAAAAAAAAAAAAAGAAATATAACTTTACAAGGTTATACTGCATTGCAACAGACTTTACTATTACCAAATGTCACTGATTGTTTCTCTTTCTCGGCAGCTTCAATCCAGTGCAGCTGTCTTTTAAAATTCTCGCATATACTAGCAACTAAAGCTTAACCACCTTGCTATCCACAAGGACATTGCTGGTGCACCAGGCTGTCATATATTTATTTCACTAGACATTTTTTTCAATATTTTCCGGTTACTGCATTTTACCCAATTCTTGCTACCTGAATACGGTCTTCGCTGTTAATCCTCACCATGGCGAGAAATCACGGCTCCTTGACCAATTTTGGCAAACGCCTGGGTTCTAACGGTAAGTATTATATAATCAGGACTTACCACTGACCCTCTATTATTTGGTAGAGTCATGGATTCCAACAGATTCACCCAGGGGGGGGGACTGGTTTTGTGTTGTCCGTGAGCTTCTGGTACCACCGATATGGTATAATTAATAATTTATACGTATGAATAGCGGGTCTTATCCGTCCGTATTAATTTCGATTCCGCCCCTGCTGATACTTTAACCGATTTATTTTCACCACAGAAAAGGAAGTACGGGACCGGGCCGTCGAAACCCTCCTACAATGGCTCTCGAATTCGCGTGAGGTCTCCCAAGAAGAAATGGTCAAAATATGGGAGGGTCTATTTTATTGTAAGTTACCGCATTGTATTTCAGGTGCTTTGCTTTATCAGAGACATTGGTAAAGACATATACGTTATATATTTTTGGCTCATAGTGCAGCCGGTGTCATTGTCGAGCCATGCCGTTTGGCGGAAATTTTTGTCAAGCTTAACTCTGTGACACGTAACTCTTTGTCCAAGTTTGACATGCTAACCTTGCCACAATATCTATAAACTTGGTTTTGGTGATAACAGGCATGTGGATGTCCGACAAGCCGCTGGTTCAACAGGCCCTGGCCGACCAATTATCCTCAGCCTTGTTGACTATCCACGAATCGTTCTTCCTCTTGTACATTCGCGCGTTTTGGTCGGTGCTATTCAAAGAATGGCGGGGCATCGATAAACACCGTGTCAACAAATTCTTACTCCTGGCCCGGTTTTTCTTACGTTACACCATCCAGGGGTTGGCCCAGTACCAGTGGAAAACAGAATACCTGACCAACTACGCCGAATTTATGCAGCAAAATGCGTTGAAACCCGACGATTTCCAGTATCCCGTAAGTCTTCAGTATCATATTATGGACTGTTTTGTGACCGAGTTGGACAATGCCGTACCCGCGGGACAGGCCCGGAATGAGATTCCCTTGACATTGCTATTGGAGCCATTCAGTAGTTATCTCGCCAGGGTTCATAACACTACTTCCCGAGAGCGTGTCAAGGATGAAGTGTTTGATGTATTGATCCAGCGACTCGATAAGTCCGATGTAGCAGAAAACTATCCCTATCTCGTCAACAAACTCTCCAAATTGAGTGAAACTCTGTTTACCATGGGGTCAGATCCCAGCGCTGCGGGTAAAGGGCGGAAGACTCTCTACAGACTTTCTGAGAAGTTACAGAGCAAGTCAGAAGATGGGGATACCACCCCATCCGCCCCACCAGCGAACCAGTGCCGTACTGAGAGTTCCACTACCGATAACTCTAATCCGCGCCACACTAGCCCTAACCCTCACGACTCGGAAACCAAAAGAAAGGGCAAACGGTCGCACCAGGCCAATGGCACCCCACAAGTTAACGGTAAATCCCAAAAGGTATCACCAGTGGACTGCTCCTGTGGTGAAGCCCACATCGAGACATTGGCAGGCGAAGTGGTGGCCACCGAACCCGTGTTCAACCAACCAGACAGCCGCCGTAAAGCCCTTAAGCAAAAGTTATTAATGCGAAAGAAGCGTCGAGCCGAGAAAGCTTGGAAACTATGCGATGCCATTCCTGACGAGTCGCAGTATTGACACCCTGTTGGGTGGAATAGGAAACGTCCTTTTTTTGTTAATCGCGCAATGAAAATAATGACTGGCAATTTTGGTTTTCATGGTGGATGATTTCAGAGATTGGACAGCATTGTGACTTTTCTTTTTTTTTTCCACGTTTGATGAAATATTAAAGCATTGATTTAAATTCTGGAGTTTCATTTAGTTAATAATAATTCGAGCACTTTGAGTATCACTATAGGCGCTTTTTGTAATACCTGGTTTTATGGCGTAATATGCCGGAGCAGGGGGTTGATGCGTTAATTTGTATAATATTCACTTGGCAACTTGCGGAAGCAGAGATTGTGCTGGAGAAAATGTGATATTTATTTTTCTTCTCACTATGTTTATCTTAAAAAAAAAGGCATGTTTACTGTTTACCACTTTTTTCCTATACCGGTTCTTGGCCATACCATGTTTATTATTTCGTTTAACCATGCCGTCAACAAAATTTACCTCTTTATTCTCGCTACTGGGGGATCAGGTACCTCAATGGGGTCTAGAGAAATTGCACGACTTGGCCAACGGCAATACGGAAAGGGCCGTGGAGCTCTTTTTCCAAGATACTGAGGCGTTCACCAATCGGGCGAATGCGCCAACGCAAAACAATTTTGCTAAACAAATCAACTCTTCGACAACAACCAACACGAGTTTAGTTAGCGAAAAAGACGAATCGTTAAACAGCCATGCGAATAAGAATCCTTATAACCACGCATCACCACAGGAAGACAGTGCCCAACGACCTGGAGCAACGACTGGCCCAGAAATTGTCAAATGCACACCAAACCAGTTTAGGGTCCAGACTGGTCCCAAGTACTCTGTGGGCGAGTTCATAGCTATGGCATACCTTACTTCCAGTACCCACCGGGACCTAAGTGAAGGGCTTCCGGTACGCATTGAGCGGAATTACAGTGCCCCTGTTCTCCAACGCAACAAACGAAGTACTAATTCTACACGAAACTCCCTCTCCAAAGGTGATAAGCGTGTTCATCCCTATCCGCCTTCAAATCCCCATCCATCTAACAGCACTGGGAATGCACGAGTGTTAAATTGGGAGGCTTATACCCGACGAGCTAAAAACACCATCGTACGCATCCAACGGAAAGACGGTACCGAAATCGGTCGATTACGTCAGGATAGTGCCTCATTCGTGGCGCCCATGCTGGATCTGGATTTAGCCCAATTTGAAGCGGTAATCTTGTACGCTCCTACCAATGGTCGGTTTAATCTAGGGGATGAACTGGTATTGCAGGTGACTGCGTATCTTACTCCTCGTGCCTTTGCAGCGTCTACTCAGCCTGGTGTGCTATCGGACCTGTCCTCCATGCCAGTTTCAATTGACTCGAGTAAAAATGCCGTTGCTTCGCAGGGCTTACCGGACGATGAGCGAGCGACCCTCGAGGAGAGGCAGCAGCACGACGGTCACCGTGCGCTATGCACACTATTCGCCCATTGTGGTCTGAAGCCGAATACCGCCTCGGACTGTCTTGACCCACCGCCACCCGCTATCATAATTGATGACGACGAAGACGAGACCAAACCCTCACCATCAATGTTAACCCCAGGTAATGCACCATTCGAAAGGCCCACCCAGTCCCTTGCTTCCGAAAACGTAGCTCGCTCCGATGTACATCATCTTTACGCACAAATTGAAACTGATGTATCGGTTTTATCGCTTCCCGAGCATCCCCAACCCTTGGGATTGTGCTATACACTTCACGGCTACCAACGTCAGGCACTTTCGTGGATGATAGACAGAGAAACCATTTCCACGCCAACCCAAAGCGGTCAGTCTACGGCGTTGGAAAACAATGCCACGGGGACTGAATGGATTGATCCCTCATGGCATCGGTATACTTTTCCGAATCATCCAAGCGCTTCCGGAACGCCATTGGAAACCTTGGAAGATAAATCACCCCGGTATTTTTATATGCACCGCCACACTGGTCAACTGTCCCTGGAATTACCACGTGTAGAAGCCCAGCATTGTGGGGGTATCCTGGCCGATGAAATGGGACTTGGTAAGACGATTGAAATTTTAAGTCTTATTCACGCGGCGTGGTCGGAAGAAGTGGACAAACCCATCGGACCCCGACCATTACCTTGTACCCGGGCGTCATTAATCGTATGTCCCATGTCGCTATTGTCCCAGTGGAAAGAAGAAGCCCTGCAATCTTGTGGTCCTCAAGGTATCCAGGTAGATGTCTATTACGGCGATTCCCGTGACCTTACCTGCTTGGAAGGCGTAGGCAAGGATAAACCTCACCTACTCATCACCTCCTACGGTACCTTGCTGGCAGACTATCTGAAATCGGTGTCAGGCCACCAGGATCAAGCAACTTCGTCACTGTACGCGTACCAGTTCCATCGCATCGTGCTGGATGAAGCGCACGGCATCAAGTCTCGGCAGAGTAAAACCTTTCGGGCCTGCTGTGCCTTGCAAGCCCGACGACGGTGGGCCGTTACCGGTACCCCCATTGTCAATTGCGTCGATGACCTATTTTCTTTATTGCAATTCGTGCGTTTGGAACCTTGGTGTCGTACATTGGTGTGGAAGAATACCATAAGCGACCCTATTCAACGTAGCCAAGGTCAGGAAGAATTCTCACAGCGTTGCCATACCGATGTGGACCTGCGGAGGGCACTCGATACGTTACAAAAAGTTATTCAGCAAGTGATGCTACGTCGTACCAAAACTCTAAAATTACCCTCGGGACAGTCCATTGTGTCATTGCCACCGATACAGGTGCGAACGGAGTATGTGGCTTTTACCCATGGCGAGCTAGCGCTTTACGAAGCGTTGTTGGCTGACTCCCGGCGTCGGTTCAATTCTCTGTGTGATCGGGGTGTGCTGTGGCATAGCTATGCTCATGTATTTCAATTACTAACTCGACTGCGTCTTTGCTGTTGTCACCCTCAGTTGTTGGTGGCTAATTTACAACGGGCACATAAACAATCGTCGTCGACATCTGAGCCAGTAGGGACGGATAACCCGACTGGCGGCATGGCCAACGTGACCCCTGTGGAAGGTAAACCCGATACCACACTGGCTACTCCGACATTAGAACTCGCCGCCGAGTGTCCTGTTTGTCTGGAAGCCCAGCAATTTCATCCTTTGGAGCAAGCCGTGGACCGGACTGCGGACGAATCCCTGGTGATGAACGGATCGGCTGACGGCTCATCACTTGAGATGCATCAACACCAACGAGTTTTCCCAGTTTTCCTACCTTGTCAACATATGGTTTGCTCGACGTGTTGGTTAGAATACTACGGTCAATGTGAAAATTCGGGGAAACGTGTAGAGTAAGTAGCGTTTCCATAATTTTTCTATGTGGCAATTTAGGGGTGTGTGAATTCTGTCGTCTTCGGCTTTTTCGGGACAGGAGGATAGAGTGTATAGAATGTACCGCTACGGACACTGTCTTTACGGGTATGATTGGGCACACCTACAGAAATGCCGACTTATGTTATTCCGATAAGGACAAAAGGATAGGGTCTGAATACTGCCACTAACACTTTCGTTACGAAATGGATGTCATTTCACCTATACGAATATCTCGTGCATCGACTGGATTGACTGATCAATACAAACGGACCTATAGATGCCCGCTATGTCGCTTCAGTCCCATCCATGAAAAGGATTGTTACTTGGTATCGGAACTGGTGACAGCTAAGAATGAGGATGGTCCCTGCACCATAGTTTTAAAACCATTGGCTTGGTGGCATAAAAATCAAGGTAGTACCGGCAACAAGCACACTTACGACACAGTGCCTCTCCTCCAAAGACAGATTCAGGCCACGGTGGTGAGCACGGCAGCGTTATTCGGGCCCCGACTTTCACCCCAACTTTTGGCACAACTGGATTTGACCACCTCCACCAAAGTGGAAGCCCTGCTGACGTTGATCCAGTCCTCGTCAAATAGGCAGCAAAAAATGGTGGTATTTTCCCAGTTTACGTCTTTCTTGGAACTCATTTCCGTTCAGTTAACCCAGCACGACATAGCCCACGTTCAACTCCACGGTAAAATGACCCGTGGCCAACGGGAATTAGCCATCCAGACCTTTCGTCAAGACCCAAAGTACCGGGTTATATTATTAAGTTTGCGGGCGGGTGGCACAGGTTTGAACTTGACTTGCGCCAGCCGTGTGTTTCTTATGGATCCCTGGTGGAACACCGCTATTGAAAACCAGGCGATTGACCGAGTGCACCGGCTGGGCCAAACGCACCCTGTGGAAGTGGTGCGATTTGTGGTGCAAACCTCGGTAGAGGAACGCATGCTGCAGATTCAGTTATCTAAACGCCAACTGATCGGTACGGCTCTGGGGCAGCATAACCCGGGAGCGAATTCGGTGGATAACGGAGTCCCGGGAGATGCCAAACGGCAACAGAAACTGGATGAACTAAAGCTATTGTTTCGGTAATTCTAGGGGAGATTTTCTTTGATGGGCTTGACCCAAGTTGGCAATTGATATCTGTGGCTAGTCGTAGAGGATAGGAAGGGTATCTTACCCTCACTCACCCCTCATGGACTGGTTAACCTACTTATTAACGAGGATCGTACATCACATGTATTTCCATGTGGATAATAATAAAACAATAGAAATTCGGCCTCTGGGAACACTTTACTTTTCCTTTGTATGTTTATTTACTAAATTGTAAACCAGCTGTCAGTAAAATAATGTTTTATTTTGTGATGGATAATCCTCTCCACCTAATAGAATGTCGTACATTAAGCAATGTACGGTGTGGGTGTGTTTCGTTTATCCTGCACGAAACTTACCACGATATACGATAACACGTAACTAGCTCCTGCACCAATTGGTAGGGCAGAAAGACTAGGGTGTTGTGTTTAGTGAAGGGCCACCAGCCCAAACTGTGGATATTATTTAGTGTATCACAATGGGGCAGCCAGTGGTCACGGGAGAATTATGGTGGTGGTGACGACAGCCGATGAGCATTAGCGAACTCGAAAGTGAGGGAACATTCTGGACTACCCTCAGTACTCACCGGATGCCCGAAAAAAAGATAGAGATTGTAAAGTTTGTGTCGTTATCACCCGGTTGTTAATGGGTGCCGGTAGAAAGTCAAGCAATCCAACCTTGGCACACTTGATTATTAATCCAGTAAACTATCCCATTCTAGCACAAGCTGGAAAATATAAACTTGCTGAAGACGAAAAATATTATTGGCCTTTCTTGTCAAGCAAATGCCATTGCCAGTGTCCCCAATAGTAGTCATTGGGGAAAGCAGCCAGTCAGCAACGCCAGTGGCGTATTTCATATAAAAGGCTACAGTGGGTAATGTCCCGCTGCATGTTCCTTTCTTATTTGCCTGACCTTTTGATTTTATTTTCATTATAAAAGTTGCGTTCGAAGGGCCTATTTTTTTTTCTCAACTTGTACCATTACTCTCCTGTCATTCGCTTTTCTGTTTAATATTATAAACCTTACGTGGGTCGTTGAAAAAACTCTTTGGACCTATTCTTCATAATATCGCCACATTCGTTGCATTCATAATCACCTCCCGATGGATTCGGCACATACTCCACCACAACCGGTTTCGGACCAAGGGTCTTCGGGGGAAGATTTAACTCTTCGACTTAAGACCTTGATGGGTAACAGGGACCTTTCCATCACATTTCCAAAGCATATTACAGTCCACCAGCTCAAGGAGCATATCGCGGAAAAATATG
>JAOPJG010001089.1:0-13002 GCA_027478255.1 Dispira simplex | reverse complement strand
GACTAAGCATGTGATTTTTATGTTGTTTTACATTTTTTATCTTGAGTGCAATGTGTTTATGACTGACCATTGATGTGGAATGGTTAGGAGAAGCTTTTCTTTCCCTTAAGGAATCATATATATCTTTTATTTAGTTGGTAGCCCTTTTAAAGAATAAAACAGTTTCAAAAGACTGGTTGTTCAAACATTCTTTAGAGGTGGTTTTACCACACAGCCTCTATTTCGTACAACTGTGCAACACCCTCGGGTGGGATGGCCTGCCTGCACGGCTTGGCCTTGAGGTAACCAGTGTCATCTGCTACCTTGACTGTTTCTAGGTTTTATTATTCACTGTTTCTTTTTTTTATTAATCATTGCATGTTAAAGCCACGGTGATGTGTCATCAGTCAAGTATAAAATAAATTGTCCACAAGTAATTGGTACATCTTTGCTCTAAATCGCTATATAGACGGAAAGGAAGTACCCATCTCACTTAAGAAGACGGTGAACCGTCATCCAGAAAAAAAGCCCTGCTGGATTGGCCTATTGAAACCAGTAACAAGTGGTACTCCGCTGTTTGTTACAACCACTCTCAGGGAAACATTTTTCGTATTGCTCTTGACCTGATGTCAACTTTTTTATTTCTATATTTTCATTTTTTGGACTTTATTTTTTTCTTGAAGAGTTTTACAGTCGCTTGTGTATAGTGACAACTCTTGTTTACCACCATGTCACTCCGCGATTTGAAGATTAAAACTAACGTTGTCAAACGGTAAGTGAAAATGACCATTGAATTTTGTACATGCCAAGACCCACGGGGTTTCGCAACGAAGGCAAAAGCTCAGGAATAACACGTCCACGAAGAAAACTATGGACCCACTCAGCGACATTTCGCTTGGTGAGGCAGAGAATGTGTTTGCAGACCCCAATTGAGTAGACGGTAAGGAAACTGGTTCACCGAGATTTTAGTATAAATCTAACTTATCTGGCCTTGTTATTCTCGTCTGATACTTTTGTAAAACGTGAACGTGTTCGTGGTGACTTGTATGTATGTAGCAATTTGAAGGATGAAATACACTACAAAAAGGAAGTGGAACAACAGACGGCCTACGTTGACAATCTAAAGAGTGACGATGCAGACGAATATTTGATTAGAAAACAGGTAATATACGGTTTTTTTTCAGTTTGTCATTCTTCTCTTGACGATAAAGTACCCTTGTAAAGTAAGTGACATGGATTTGACTAGGTTTTATTCGAAGATACAGGACAATGTCACCAGTCAAATGCATTCGACTATACCTTGTGATTACTGGTGAAATTTATCGACTAACTCCTTTTCCTTTCACCAGCGCGCATTTCTTGTATGTTTTTCTACATGTTTATAACGATCTATTGATACCCGATGATCCAGATTGAAGTCTTGGACGAAAGTAAGATGATGCTTCCCGACTGTAAAAAACGTATTGCTAAAGCGGTAGAAGATCTCAAGGCCTTGCTGGATACGCAAAACCCGGTGTTTGAAGGCAGCGAAGAACTGAAGTTGGCCCAAGATGTTTTGGCGAGCATCGACTATTCTGCCTAATACTACATATACCTTTCTAGCCCTGGGTATTCGTAGCTCTTTCTACCGGTCACCCGTACGATTACTGTGTAGCATCGCATTACTCAGCCTTCATTCCCCTATACTGTCCTGCCTTAATTGGGTCGTTTAGTCTCTTGTATTTACTTTGGTAATTGTTGAGGACGCAAAGTTAATCAATAGATAGTTAGCGAGCATCACTACAAAGATGGTTAATTGACCATGAAGGATGTGGTGTGCTCGACTTACCCGGAGAATATCTGGACGATTAATGAGTTTTTCTTCGTAGTGAATCGCATTAATTTTATCTATACTGTCAACTCAAATCTGCAAGCAATAAACAGTTATCGCCAAGTCGGTATTCAGAAATGTAAGATTAGATGAATAAACCAAGCGAACTTGTGGAGGGATTAGGCACCCATACATAATATTAAAGTAATAAAATATGGGTGATTTTTTTTCGAATATATAGAGATTCAGAGCAAAAAATATACCAGTAATGACATAGCCAATAGGAGTTTGTGAGAGACTTTCAATTTCGGCGGATTTATCCCTATTTAGTCGAAAAAAATCACCCATATTATATTATCCAGAAGCGAATAATGAAGACTCTCAACTAGTGGATACTAATATATGCAGAATGGCAGGCCAATTTTGGATTTCGAATATAGCCAAGGAAAACGGTGAGGGCCATAAAATGGTAGAGCGGGAAAGAGACCCCTACAGCTGGTGTAGTCCCCAAACCACTCTAAAACATCTGAGTTCGGCACCTAACGAAAACTTTGGGCACCTCGGTAACCCGTTGGTATGTGAAAATTCATGATATTCCCGGTGCCCCAGCATTATATCTCTTAATTAGCATGGCTATTAATATTATCGCTATACTTATCGTTTAAGCGTTGACTTACACCATTGGTACTTTCCAAAGTAAAAGGGATTAACCAGCCTACTCTTCAACCAAAAACAATTCTCTAATAATAGCGAACACTTGAAGTCCGGTTAAACTTGCAAAGCAACCTGTGGTTCATAACATGTCAATAAGTTCTGCTCCTAGAGATATACCTTAAGATTCCATGAATTTCGAGAACAAAAGTACAAGTAGGGTCGTTGGTTAGAAGAACAATATTCGTAAATGACACCACAAAGAATATCATATAATTGATCAGCACGAACTCACAAGACAAAGCGAGCGAGGCACCGCCGTGGGCTAGTGATTGCAATAACAATACAGTGGAGCTCCGTTATCACAAAGGTTCTTTGGTTTTAGGACTGAGTTACCGAAAGATGGTGCGGAAAGGCTTATATTGTGATGTTCATTCTCGCTTTTTATTGACTAATTCATTTCACCAGAGAAGAAATATTAGACATTAGGCTGGGTATATTGGTGGTATGTTTGACTGTTTTCGTGTGAATCTGGCAAGGCAAGATACTCTGTCAACCATGGTAAACGGAGTATTCTAGTAAATGTCAATCCAGCCACACATTTCGTATTACAAACCTCTAATTTCCCAGTGATTAACTACATTGTAAAATACGGACAACACTTACCTTTTTTCACCACCAATCTCCCCGTTCAGTGACCATCGCCAGAGGTAGACTTTTACACTCCGAACGTCAAAGATTGATACAGTCGACGATACTTTGTTCTTGATGGTACGGGGCGGCCGTTGGACCGGTCCACTCATTTCACCCGAATATGGCAATTCGTGGTCCCAGAAGGATTCAACCCGACTTTCCTGTGGCCAATCCTTTCTAAGAACCCGTATCTATTAATACGTGGGTACCTCTGTCATATCGAATTTGGATATCAATCTCCCCATCGATATTTTTACATTCAGACAAAATAATACAGCGATATATAATTGCACCCTCTCCTCCCCCCATGCTGTGCTGTCCTGGATAAAATACGTCGAATTTGACTTGCTTTTTTAAGGTGTTGCTATACCAGTTTTTTTACTTGTTTTATTGTTTTGACGTCCTACCAGAGTATATGAAACATTGGCTGGCTCCAATATTTTGACTATACTCTACTCGCTCCGTATTTCGGCATTGTCATATTTTGTTCACACGAATCCATCGTATTATTTCCGTTAAAGTACAGGTGAGAAGCAACGCTTTATTTTGGCAGGGCCTAAATTTTGATGACCGTTTGTCATACATTTTTTTTATCACGATGAAATTTTATACGCTCCTGGTATACCTTGGTGTATTGGCTGCTTCCGTCATAACTATGGCCGGGGCACAGCCGGTGCAAAGCCATGGTTCAGGTGCTATTCACTTCAAAGGCATGACCTACACCGCTGCGTTACCGGACGGCAGTTTACGTAGTGAAAGCCAAATTTACGAGGACATGAAAGTGTTCACCCAATTGTCGGACCAAATTCGTCTTTATTCCACGGACGGGGAGGTGGGCAAGCACGTGTTTAGCGCTCTTAACAAACTCGGAGCGAAAACCACCGTTTATATGGGTCTGTGGGTTCGTAAAGGGGAAGAGGCTCTGCAGAAAGATTTGGATAATTTACTGGCTATTTTAACGGCGAATCCCCAAAATGTGGCACGGGTCAAGTACTTATCGGTGGGCAGCGAAGAGAGATTAAACAATATGGATATGGGCCGATTGATTGCTTATATCGAAAAGGTACGCGGTGCGTTGCAAAGTAAAGGTCTGAAGGGTATTTTAGTGGGCACTACGGAAATTGAAACTGAATGGAGTGCCGAATTGGCGGCCCGGTGCGATTTCTTTGGGGTGAATCTCCAGACACAGTTTGGCGAAAAATTTCCCACTTCGGCGGACTATGCTAAGAGTGCAATCGCCCGTTACACAAATTTTGAGAAACGGATCGCGAGCTACCGTAACAACAAAGCCATTGTGGTGGGAGAGGTCGGGTTCTCCACTCAACAAAAGGCCGATCTAGCGGCTTTTGTACAAACGTGGTTGTGCGCCTCTAGCCAAAATGATATCACCTACTTTTACTTTAGTTTCCGTGACGAACCCTGGAAAGTTCCCAAGGACTCCAATAATATCGAAAATCATTTCGGCTATTTGGATATCAACAACGCCGCCAAAGTCACCAGTACGACACTTGCCTGTTCCGCCCAGAGCTAATGGGAATGAACGAGGATATATAATGGAAGGGATAGTACCATTCTATTTCTTGTCCTACCCTTATCTTGTTTTTTTGCCGATACTTTTTTCCCACACGAAGGAATGCCTTACTCATTAAATAAACCTATTTTTTGCTACATAGTGGCGCTAACAGTAGGAGTGAAGATTACAAAGTGAATTGTTTTTGGTGCATGATTTTTGCTTGACACACAGATGTTTACGCAAACTCTAATGGCTTTCCTCTCAGCACTATCCAATTAGCTGTTGGTAAAGGTTTTCCCATCATCCAACCATGGACGATGTCGTTCTGGTCTACCAAGTATTTCGGTGGATGGAGGGTGAAACGAAGGGGTTAACTCAATAAGGGTGAGTCAACCAAGGTGTACAAAAATTGGGGGGAGGGGGTTCGCCCTATAATACCGTTTTCTACTGCCTTTTACTTTGTGGGTTCTGAACTATTACTAATTCACTTGCATTCAACCGTTTCTCTGCTGTATATTCATATATATATATATATATATATAGAGTTACATTTGTCCAGCGGTCAACCAAGTGAAACATGCTATTCTCCACTACCATTCGCATCGGTTGCCAACAACGGGTCCTTCGTGCTCTGGTCACCAGAGCATTGTCCAGTGCCAAGGTATGTGCCGAGTGACGAAGAGTGTATTTCTTTGTTACTCGTTCAACCTCACCCTTTCATTACGTTGGCAATGGTGCCAAGAAAAGCAAAATGGAGAAAAATTAAGAGTAGGCAATTATAGTTACTGTAAATTGTAACTGTCCTAGTACTAATCAAACTGTGACAAAGTGTCTTTTGGTAAAACCCGTGCACCTTTGAATTCCTATGTAAATAGATCGTGGACGGTTTTATCGGAGGAATTGGTAATACACCCATGGTAAGTATAGAAAAAAAATATAGTCGCGCTTTTCACAACAACTCCTGACACCGATGATATGCGCCTGGATAACTTGAGCGGGTTCACCCGCCAGTGTCGAATTTAAGTGGGCCCCCATATTTCTATGGGGGCCCCGAGCTATTAATGTATGATGGAGGTGGTTGATAACCATGTTGGCTAATGCTAAAGTAAATGACTTTACCCATCGACGTATGATAATCATTACGGTGATATTTTTACATGGGCTTATATAAAATAACATTAGATGCACATCAAATCCTTAAGTAGAGAAACGGATTGTACCATTTTAGCCAAGGCTGAGTTTATGAATCCCGGTGGTTCCGTCAAAGATCGCGCCGCCCTGTACGTAGTTAAAGACGCTGAAGAACGGGGCTTACTAAAACCACATGGTACAGTGGTGGAGGGCACGGCGGGTAACACAGGTATCGGTTTGGCCCATGTGTGTCGGGCCAAGGGCTACGATTGCGTCATCTTTATGCCTAACACCCAAAGTCAAGAAAAAATCGATTTGTTACGTATGTTGGGGGCCAAAGTGTTCCCCGTTCCCGCGGTGCCGTTTGATAACCCCCAGAATTACAATCATCAAGCCAAACGTTACGCTCAAGAACTGGACAATGCGGTGTGGACCAACCAGTTTGATAACGTGGCCAACTATCGCGCTCATTTGGAAACCACCGGGCCCGAAATTTGGGACCAAACCGACGGCACAGTGGATGGTTTCACCTGCGCCACGGGTACCGGGGGCACTTTGGCCGGCATCACTCGGTATCTCAAGTCCCAGAATCCCAAAGTCAAGGTGTACTTGGCGGACCCACCGGGATCCGTACTCCACAGCTATATTCAGAGTGGTGGCAGGTTAACCGAACGTACGGGAAGTTCAATCACCGAAGGAATTGGTCAAGGTCGGGTAACGGATAACTTGCAACCGAACCTGGAACTTATCGATGATTCATTGTTCATCCCGGATGAACATACCATTGCTATGCTCTACCGCCTACTAGACAAAGAAGGTATTTATGTAGGTGCCTCATCGGCATTGAATGTGGTGGCCGCGGTGGAAATGGCCAAGAAACTCGGTCCCAACAAAACCATTGTGACCATCTTGAGCGACGGGGCATATCGTTACCAGTCCAGATTATTTAGTCGTCAGTGGCTTACCAGCAAAAATCTTGTAGAGTCTATCCCACCCCTTTTGCAAAAATACATTGTTCTAAAGTAGAGGGACTTTTTCTTTGGTGGATAACTTCGGTGTAGGTTTGTTTTAGAGGTCGTAATTTTTGCACAAGGTCTAATAGCTTTTAAATTTTGATGTATACAGTAAAATATTACTTTTTTTAATACTGGAAACCTATACCAAAGTACATTTATACCTGTGGTAACCGACTATAGCCAAAATCCAAATCAATAAAAAGCGTGCTTGTGTTATTAAATGCCAAACTTACTTTTCAACAATTATCTAGCTTTCGGGATGGAATACAGTAAAAATAAAAATAAAAAAAGGCCAAGTTCCACTCGGAAAGTAAAAAACTAGGAATCACCGTCGTCCAATGTCAGTGAAGACTGGGGTGCCTTTTTGAGTCTATTTTTGGATTTGACATCGGCAATTGGACCCGACTTGCCCGATAATGTTTTAGACTTGGATTGGGCCTTTACCTTTTCCTTGCGTCGTTCCTCCTGTAGTTTGATCCGCTTTTGGTAAGGGTTGGTAGTAATGATATCCCGACTTATGGGTTTACGTTTCAATTTTGATTTCTCCCCTTTGCTTGGCGGTTTAACCTGCAACATCCATTCGGGCACCTCGCACCCGGAGCTCCGCATTACGTTGACAATACTTTTCAAATAAGTCAGGTCATCCTTGGTGAAAAAGGTAACTGCTTCCCCCTTGCGACCGGCACGACCCGTACGACCAATGCGGTGAATATAACTTTGGATGGTTTGCGGGAAATCATAGTTTACCACTAGGTTGACACCTTTAAAATCAATACCACGGGACATCAGTTCGGTGGCGATCAGGACCCAAATTTTACCGGATCGGAAATTGGTAATAATACTGTCCCGTTGGGCTTTGGTGCGTTCGGAATGAATCACATCTACGTTGATACCGTCGTAAATCAATTCGTGAAATAGTTCCTTGGCCCGTTCAATTGACTGCACAAAAATTAATACCGGGGGTCGGATACCCCTATGTACCATTTGCCGCACTTCCACTAATTTACCTTCCTCCTGACCTACGTACACCAGTTTTTGGTCGATATCCTCCGTAGCGGCGTTTTTAATCCCCACCACCACCCGGATGGGATCCCGCATAATACTGGTGGCTAATTCCTCTACGTTGGAAGAAATGGTGGCACTAAAGAGACTCTTGCGGATGTGCGGGTGAGTACAAGCGGCGATAATGGTATCCATTTGTTCCAAGAATCCCAGCTCCAACAGTTGATCCGCTTCGTCCAATACTAGGTGTTGCACCGTACTCAGGTCAATATTTTCATGCTGGATTTCGTGCACCAAACGAAGGGGCGTAGTGACGAGGATATCGTACTTTTTGCGGTTATTCGCGTTACCCAGGACAGAGCCTCCCAGTTTGGCCAAAAAACACACCCGTAACTTGGTACCCGCCACGAGTTTTTCCAACGTACCGAATATCTGACGTCCTAATTCACGGGTGGGGGTCACCACCACGGCCCGGAATCCAACCTTGGAGGGGCGATCCAAAGCCTGGAGAATAGGTAATAAAAACGCCAATGTTTTACCTGATCCCGTGGGAGCACAGGCCACCAGGTCCCGACTGGCCATAGTAATCGGTATTGCTTGCATTTGAATTGGAGTGGGGTGGCGGAAACCGATACTTTCGAAATTACGTCGAACCACTGGTCGGAATGTCCACTGGTTAAACATCATATTAAAAGTCTTGACGGGTTGGATTGACTTGTCCCCGTAAATTCGAATACGATGTTTGTTTCGAAACCATCCGGCTGCTTCTATAGTTTCAAAAGGTTCGTCCGTTTCTGAACTCGAACCATCTTCCAGATTTGCGCCGGAGGATTCCTCCGCTGTCGTATCCTCCGCCTTTGACTCGGTGGAAACCGCGGGTAGATTTGTTTTCGAACCTGTGAAATTGACCCTCTGGTTGAAAAAATCCAACTCGGGTAACACCTCCGATTTGTCTAGATTGGTAGGTCCGCCGGTACGTTTTTCACGGTCGGTTTTTTCGAAAATTTCAATGTCACGTCGAAATTTCTGCCGGTTGAACTGGGCGCCAGCCCCCAGAGTTTTAAAGAAGTCCATGAACTAAGTAAATTAACTAAATGAAAGCTAACGCACAAAAAGCAATGTCTTGATTGGGACCGAATATAAGTAAACAAGTTAAGTTTAGGCGGCTTAGGTATCGGTCATGATGTCACCAATAGGTTCGTTTTTTTTTTCTTTTTTAAATAATAAAAAATTGAAAGCACATCGGTGCAGTATAGAAACTCTAACCCTCAGCGGTCAAAGGAAAAAAAAATAAAAATATATCACGTGTAAGAAACCTAGGATGAAAAAAATCACTGGCCTGGCAATTCGCTAAAAACAGATTCGGGAACTGCTGTACTCTGCCATTTAGATTAGTATATCATTAGCATTACGTTCAGAGCAATATGATAATTTCGACTCTGTAAAGCTCAAGTTAACCTTTCTAAGAAACCACTCCTTTTTTTAATACCATCAAGTAATAAGTAAATAATCAGCAGTCTAGATGATTTTACATAAAAAATTCACATCACAGACGGATTCCAAAGGTAACATTGTTGTTAATATTTGGCTGTTGTCCTAGACATAGTCTATGTCACGTGAGTGAATATTACGTCACCCACTGGTATATAGTTCGCACACTGAGTGCTCACTCTTGGATTCTAGCTCTTCCAAAATTAGTTTATTTTATAGTACTTACATAGTGTTTATATGTCTTACGACATTAGTATTAGTTCAATCCAATGTTTATTAAAGGCTATTAGTTTACCTAATTCCCAACAATTGTCGTATATCATAGGGGAACTACGAATATCAAGCACCATAGCCAAAAAGTCATCAGTTCGTTGATTAAATAATTATATAACCTCGTTGGCATGAGTTAGAGTCCGCCCTGGCTGCCTGAAATAGCGGAGAGTGGCACCATCAGTAAAGGCACCCACCTTATCCCGAGCTTCGTCCGAGAACGTGAGAGCGTTATAGTAAATTGCATGAAGCTGTGCTTTGCTCCTTGACAAGGCGGTAATTTTACGTTTAAATTTTCTAATAGTTTCTTCTTCTGCAAACGCTAATAAGGAAGTGAAAGTGGTGGAAAAGAAAATTTAATGTAGGGCCACCTTTATATTTTGTATGTAAACACTGGTGGTAGTGCTTGGGTTCCCTCGTCCTTGAGTGTTGACGCTAGTCCCGAAAAACATGGGGTAGGCATCCGCCACCACTTGCGTATCACTACGAACGGCGTTTGGAAATGATATGTCCTTTGCTCAGCAGAAAAACTCATAGACAAGTGCCCATGTTTCGAAATTCTTCTGGTGGGGCACCAGAAGCATGATAGGGGAAAGCTTTAATAGCTCCCCGTCGGATGTGTTGTACAAGTCTACCCAGTAAAGCGACACATCTTTTTCACCCAACTTGGTCACTGGCTGCACAAAGTACTCTTTAGCCACATAAAACCTATCCCTATTTACGAAATAGCTACCAGGAGGACCCATCGCTGGAAGGGGTACGCTGTTTCGGGATAAAACCTTGAAAGTACGAAAAGTAGTATCGGTGAGGTCTATTTGGGGAACCCATGTCACGCTTTTCACACGGTAACTATTTGCTATGTTCCTTGTGGTGACCGCGCCACGGGTAATTTCTGACATAAAATTCTGGTGTTCGCGGTGAAAGACGCACTGTATTCGACGCAGTTCCGTAGAAAATAGACTCTGTAATTCATGGTCATTGAGTTTTCCGAGCTCTTTGGCATAGTCGAAAGAGGTGGATTCTTTACGCAGCGAAGGACACAGTATCCTATCGACAATACCCGGGGGTCCTTAACGCGAGAATGGGTAAAATAGCATAATCAATATATCAAAAAGCAGGGTTAATATCGCTGAATACACGTTGATTTAGCTATAAAGGCAAGCCGAATATTGTAGTGTAGCCATCTCGAGGGCCTCCCCTAGAGGCTCGTCCCCTCTCGCCAGAAGGAGAACCACTTCCCTTTGTTGTGTAAATGTGGGTACAGGGGACTCTAGCTGGTAACTCTCAGTCTAACTGATCCTGGTCCTCCTGCACTCAGGAGGTGAACCTTAGCATGTTGCATGAAGTAATAGGACTCGCGCAGGCAATAGGAGGACCACAGGAAACCAGGAGACATCCACGCAGGGGGAGACAAACACAGATCGGTAAACGGATAGTTCACTGATGACCTCACCGTCTCACATTCGAGAGCACAAGAGATTCCCGACCAGTCGTCAGTCACATCTCTGATAAATAGGGTCCGTCGACCCCTCTAATCTGGATTCCCCATGCGTATTAAAAATAAATATTCTATATCTAATGTTCCTACTCGTTCATTTATTGGGATATCCTACTCGATTGTTACAGTAGAAAATAGCCATAGTAAAAAAATAAAGATATAAAAAAAATAAAAAAAATGAGAGAGTTGACTTACCTGTACTTCTTCCGTAGTCAGATTTTGAATTAAGGAAGCGCATAATGAAGCATCGGGGTTAGTATCCGAACCCGACGTTTGTGGCTTGTGAGGTTCACTTCCGATGTCCCAATTCCGTGCGGTGACTAGTGGTCCAACTGAAAAGGTCATACACCAAGCCAACTGACCCCATACAAGCACACCGACCGTTTCATAATTGTCAAAATAAAAAAGTAGGGAGCAAGTAGGCAGCGAATGCCAAAGTCCGGGAGTTATCCCGTGTACACAAATTGAACATATTTTGTCCTTTGAAAAGAATAGTGCACAAACCGTATAGAGAAAAAAAAACAAACGCGTCGGTTCCCAACCAAGAAAAAAAAGAAGTGAGGTGGAATATTGGTATATATAAAGAAAAGTGTGCATATTAATAAATGTAAAAAAGAGTAAAGACATGTAAGCAGAGTCTCAGAAAAGGGAGTAAGGCAAACAATGGCATCTTCCCGAATGACGGTCATGGATGAAAGAATGGCAGACGTAGTGCGCCGAAAACGTTGGGAAGTGGTGGCACTTTGCTTACGGACCAAAAAGAAGAATAAGAAATAAATAAAATGGGTGAACTCTATTTATTCTTGATGGCATGCTTTCGAATATGGGAGGTGGTCCAGTCTATGGCAGGAATTCAGACTAGGGAAAATGAAAAGGAGGTTGTGGGCAAAATGCACCCCAAACTCTTTCCCCCTTTTTCCCGAATAAAAGCTCATAGATGTGTCGAATCACCAGTTGTAATACCCAGCACAAGATACTCTATCGTCACACATTTATGGATACCTCAATTAAATACGCAAAGACCCAATGATTATCTAATTTTAAGCCAGCGAGTACTTTATGTGAACAGGAGTATCAGGTCATTGTTACGTCATAAATTATGTCAAAGTTTTTCATTTTTCTCATTGGCACTTTATGATATGTTGTTCAAGTGGTAATAATTCACAGTCAATTTTATAGTATGTGACTACACCCTTTAATGAAACCGTGCTCCCCTACGTATATAATTCCGATGCAGTATGACTAATTATGTAGGACTTTCCCAAAGTGGACATGTGTAAAGGGAGTCCTTGTCATTCTTACGGTTAGGACCATGAGCACTTGGACAAGTAATACTTGGTGAGATATAAGCTCTTTCAATTTACTAATAGAAAGGCAGGTTGAGATTAAATTGGGAGATATCATCCTTCATTTGGAAAGAAATCAGCAAATTGGTATTTTTACTTCACTAGTTTGTGCTGTTACCACTTTTTCAAGGGAAACTGGCACACCCTGGTTTGGTCTTATATTATGCAATACTTGTAGATGGAAACCCATGTAGAGATCCCCCCCCTCATGATGATAGTGTAATAGGAATCTGGTCACTGATGTGAGATGTCACTCATCTAAGACTATAGAGAGCTACGAGTAGGTAGATAAGCTTTAAAATAAACAAGCATGTTTTTTATTCATGAGAGATTCGAGTTTCCCTGACCCAATCTCCTTATATAGCACATGAGCAACAATGAAATCATAACAAAAATCATAGTGCACTTCGACATCAAAAATAAAAACAATTTTCATGGAGATAAATGTTCGTCCATAGGCTCCATGTTGGGAGCACAAGACAAGGGGGGGGATGTTGTGAAGTTGTTACACCATCATCTGGGATGTCCTGACTTGTGGCCATCAAATCAGCTTCACCTTGAGGGAGCTGGTCGTCCTCATTGGAAGATGTAATCTCCAACTC
>JAOPJG010001088.1:0-13006 GCA_027478255.1 Dispira simplex | reverse complement strand
CCATTGGTCAGCCTATATCATGTCATATGACCTAGGAGGCGAATTCCCCCCTGAACCTTACAACAGTACAACAAATAATACCAATGGTTGTCAAGTTATGGGGCTTACTCTCCTTTTATACTACAGCTCATTAGCATTTCTCTAGCTATGTGTAGTCAGAATTTGTAATGTGTTCTTGGATCATCTGACAGGATGGGTTTTGTGAAGAATGTCTTTCTTCCACCATGGTACACACTAAATTCCACGAAATGAAGTATAAAAAATCTTACTAATGTCACTAATAAAAATTTCAAAATAATACTTAAGGCTTTGATCGAAATAAATTGCTAAGTTTTGACACAATAATCAGAATAAAATTGGAATTGGAGTTTTGGAATACAATATCCCAAATCACTTTTACTAGTTGAAACAGACTAAATCTGAGGTCAAAAAGAGACTCCCTACAAAATGATTTTGGATGTTACGAAATCCTACGATAAAACCACCAAATTTGAGAACTAAATCTTACGAGATTTCTCAATAAAATAAACTAGATATGGGAAGTCAGACCTTTCAAAACTACATAATGGACTAGACTATCTGGATGTTCTGATTACTCGAAATTACTCAATAAAAAACACATTTAAAACAAGTCTACGAACTTGAGTGGACCAACACAATATCTGAAATAAATTACTTCATCCAAACTACCTAAAACTCGAACTGTACGAAAGACTAGAGTGAAGTATGACTTTATTTTGAATACTGAAGAGTGGACCATGAATTTGGACAGGTTTAAATATGCTGTTGAAACCAGCAAAGAACAGTAAAATAAATTCGAAATACTACACTAATTTTTGACAATGACTTTTCTGAATCCCATGATAAATTTTGCAAGTAGAAAAAAAATAAATGAAATAAATATATCACTCATATAAATGATAAATGACAGGTGGATTCCGATTTTTTGGGAATAACTCAGGTACTGATGATAAACTTCATCGTACCCTTTGTGCAGCAGCACATATTGAGGTTGTTATACCTAGTGTCCTACTAAACACGAATATTTTTCCCTTAAATTTATATTTATCTTAACACAATGTAACCATGACATGGCCTGTTAGTAAACATTGACACTTAAATCCAGCCGAATAATACCATCATCCAAACAATTCGTAGTCATAGTTTACTTTGACAATGTCTTAACTAAGTGATATCTTTTGCACAAGTGAACAAGTCGCATCGAATAGGGTTAATCATGCCAATGTTTACTGCAAACTTCATCATCTTGGATCGTCAAATTACTAGTCTAGAAAAATTCATGAGAGAACGAGTGAAAAAAAAGACAAGGGCTAAGAAATATTATGACGCACTAGGCCATGCAGCCAAATACATGCCGACTTTGGTAGAAATGTAGGGTGGCCATATAATGAAAAAATATGCCACCGATCACGGACAAGTGCCAAATCTGGTGCGAGTTACCAAGGTGGTCAAAGAGACCGGGATATAAGCGTTCAGGGTATTTGTTTGCGTAAAAGTAGACTCCGACGAGGTAGCAGCAGAGAGATTTTACAATGGGGGCAATATAATGAGAGGTGGCCACGAGACCGCGGTCGTAGGCCAGATGTAACATCGGGATAGCCCCCGAAGCGCCCATTAGGACAAAAACGATGACACGCACGTAACGGTACTCGGATCGATCGAACCACGGGAAACTGCTCAGTATAGTCCCGGTGGTGCCTACCAAGAGGGTAAAAATAGTGTAAAATGTACATGATGCTGGATCGCAATAAAAACCATAATAGGACACTGGAATGATGGAAGCGGTAATCAGTACCGAAATACCAATATAATCGAGCATCACAGCACACCGCATGGTGGAAAGATGGGAATGGTGGCAAAAAGTGTGGTACATGGTGCTGCACAAAAGACACTTGCAGGCGGCGAAAAAAAAGCATAAAAAAATCAGCCGGTCCACCCAGAGAATCTCGGCGTAGTAATCAGTATCCGTGGGTATCATCCCGGTGGTCCATATGGCATCATTGGTTAGACCTTGACTGGCAACCAATTGGGTGGCCTGGGCCGGTAACCGGTAAAACACTTCGTAGAGCCCCAATATCACAAAAAATACCAGCCCCAATAGGTGGGTCCAAATGTTACCCGTCTCGTTGTGGTACTGGAAGATACTCTGCAGACATTGGGGAGAGGTAGTCAGGAACCGATACCCCGAGACAATAAACTCGTTCTCTTGCCATTCCCGGGGCAATTCGTCAAACCGTAATAAACGACGAGCCCCGTGGAACATGGCCCGAGTGGCCACCAACGTAGCGTCACGGGTACTGGATCCCGCCTGATAAAAGCGTTGCTCTACTTGACCCAACACGGTATCGATACGTAGACGGAACGAATCCATCGAACTGAGTTCGGCATACCGGTTTTCCACGTACTGAATGGTCGCATAGCACTGGTGCAACGACTGGGTTTCCAATTCCCCCAACCAGTCCTCGAGAATGGCCACCACCGCATCGGCTTTTTCGGCCAAGGTACCCGTGGCTGTCGCTATGAGTTCAGTAGAGTCATCGTCACTACTTTCCTCGTTTGAGGTAATACATCTATCCTGGGGAACTTTATGACCCCGGTTTATCAACGAATGGGGCTGGGGGGTACAGCACCATCGGGCGGTGTCGGTTTCTTTACCGGTGGAAGTAGCGTCCACCAGTTTGTATTGGCTCTCTATAAGGTGAAAGGCCTTTTCTAGCCGTTCCAAAATGGCACTGTCCACGTACGTACGTGGAAACGGAAAGTGTGTTTGGACCGTCATGCTACTTGTGTGTGTGTGGATAAACCACAAGACCAATATATACCTATAATAAAGTCTACAGGTAATGTAAAAGGTACACTGAGTTGGAAAATACCTCGTGCCGTTAACAGAGAGTTCGACTGGAGCCTCTGTAAACTAACAAATTTGGGACCAACGGTGTTGTCAGTTGGGAAAGCTGAAGAGAAGTGAGTAAATAGGCTGAACAAGGGGAGCGAAAAAGGACGGAATGAGACGTACCACGATCGACTGGACGTGCTGACCGATAATCAGTACGGCGCGAAACTGTAGAAAGCTGGTCTACAGACCCTTGGAAATATAAACGACGTGGTGGAAAAACATGAACAAAGTAAACTTAAATTGTCGTGAAGAGCTCGAGCTATTACCAACTCTCAGAGCCAGGGTCAAAGCTTAGATATTAGCAACGAACATACTAAAAAACGATACTAAATAAAAGTCACTACCTAACTAAATACTAAACCTGTAAACAAGCAACGAAAGCGAACCAACAAAGTATCCACATTGGGGAGCACTGTGGCTTATCTTTTCGTTTTTTTTCAAGTCGTTTGTTGATGTGGAAAGGGAAGAGGGTAGGAGGTTACTGCGTTTAAGCTGTAACCCGGTGGCTATTGGTGATAAAGGCCAGAAAGGACGAGGATAACAAACGGAAAGTAATTTGCCCCTTATTCAAGCATGGAAAGTCACAACTGAAACTCTCCTATCACACCCAAGGCAAGAAAGGAACCATGTTAATGTTTTCTATCCTTTTCCAATCGGATCACTCTGAGCATTATCATCCGATATCATGGACCATTGGAAGTTATCACTGTATTAATATACTCCCAAAGTGGACCGTTAGTCGATTATCTTCGACATCACCCCATATTATAGTGTGGTGTACTTCCCAATACACTGAACCCGCATTTAAAATGCAGAACTGTATTATGAATCCCTTCTCTCTCGTCCGATGAGTTCATTAGAGAGTGGGAGCAGAATAAAGTATCCCTCGAATACAAACCGAACCAATCCAATGCAACCCCCCCCCTCCCAAGGACCCAGTTTCAGATACATGGCAGCATTAACACTGTTGTTATATTATCAACTTAAACACAACGATAAGAATCCAAATGTAACACACTAATCTTGTTAAGGCCGACTAAAGCCCAGCATTTGGGTTCAGTCTACTCTCCGTTACATTATACTCCGTTCTAACAACTTTCTTAATCACTGCCGACCATGTCCCAGTCGGACAAGACTGATTACGAGCAGGAATTGGCCACCTACTTGAATCTAAGTAACCGTTTGGATCAACTCGCCGATTCCGACCATAATGAACCCGCCTCACTTCCTTTACAGCCCGTATTGGATACTTTCTCCAACCTCGCGGCGAAGGGACTCCCTACGACAACGCACGGCTTCCGTTTCCAGCCACCGGCATTTCCGGGGTTTGTTCCTACACCAGGCGATCCCCAGTATTGGTTACATCCCCAATGGAATATTTGGTACGATATCACTACAGGAGTTTATTCGGTTTATGATTCCTCCACGACAACTTACGTGCCCATTGACATGGCCCTGTATGCTGGACATGATTCATTGGGGGGAAACCCATTAGAAGATGAGTCGACATTAGTGAATGAGAATTCGGTAGCTAACCTACCATGGACACGGGACCAATCCGAAGAAATTACCTTGCGACTCGTGGTGGATCGTTCGAAAATGTTGACACCAGGACAGGTCGCTATTTTGGATACCCAGGAGACTTCCATAGGTCGTGACCGTATACCCCAGGGAAAACGGCTGCGGATACCTGATTTGGCCACGTCCAAGTACCATGCTTTGATATTTTGGCAGCCTGAGTTAATCGAACCTTCACCTTTGCCTATTGTCCCGAGTCCCAAACCCCCATCGGAGAACGCGACGGATAGGGAAGAAGGTGAAATCGGCAGTGATGACAAAGTAGGTGAAAACGACCAACAGCATAGCGACACCACTGAAGGCCAGGCTGATACAACCCATTCTGCCTTGGACGACCATACCCACGGCCAATTTTATATCATAGACTACGGTTCTCAACACGGTACGTTTGTCAACGAACAGCGGTTGGCCCCACCCAAGGAGTCCAGTCAACCCCATCCACTGAGCCACGGGGATAGCATTGAGATAGGTACCACTTCGTTACGGGTGCACCAACACTGGAATACCCGGTGGGGCTGTTGTGCCCAGTGTCGATTGAATGCCACCAACGAAATTTCCCTCACGCCCGGAGACGGGCTCAACCAGAATGAGGTTACTACTACCCTTCCTGTTTCCAGCGATGTTTTAACGGGGTCATCCACCGCTACCGGCCTTTGTGACAGATCCCACGGTAAAGGGGTTGTCTTATCAGCGCCAGCAGCCATCACTACCCCTCCATGCCGAATATCAATAGAACCATCCAGTATACTATTGCCCGAGTCTATTTCCCAATCTACCCGTAGTTACAAACGTGCCGGATCAGAGCAACAAGGTTGTCTCCCATCGCGCTGGTCTTCTGGGGTGTCTGCAGAGCTTGACACTACTAGTACCCCAAGAACCACCGTTAGGACTTCCCTGCCTCCTTCCAATACCAATATCCCCACACCCACCCCAACACCGGTTGCCCAGCGCATGCTGGAATCCATGGGTTGGTCCCAAGGACAAGGCTTGGGCAAGCATCACGGTGGTCGAAAGGAAGCGATTCAAGTCACGCCGCGGGTGGGTAAAACTGGACTAGGGTTTAAACAGCGTCAGTCACCCACTACGCCCCTTGTAAACTCCTACCAACCGGATCGCATTCGTCATCTTACACGGCAACGGTTTTATAAGAGTGAAAAATACCAGTAAATAAGCCTGTCGCTTTTGAATATTATCTCCCTCTAGATGGTGGGGAATTTTTACTAACACCTGTACAATAAATAAGCAAAGATATTATGTAACGAATTGGTATGTGACTTGGACAAACGTTGTTAACTTTATCAGCCCACTGACCAAACTAAAAATTTGTAATACGCAGTATAAAAAAAACAAAAGGAAAGGATGGGGTAAAATACATGATGAAAGCTCCGTTGATTAGTGAGAGAGAAGATGACTTGAACAACGAACTTGAGCCTAGGGAAAATCAACACCTAGTAAATAAACAGACAATATAGAATAACTAATGACACACTGAAACAAAAAGGGAAAGCATACTTCACAACGGATAAGCTAGGATGTCCCCCCCCCTCCACCACTACCACCATTCCAGTAGGTAGTATAGAGTCCAAACTGGGCAGGTGAGCTAGCTTCTACTTCAAAACAGACCTGAGCCAACCGAAGTTCATGGTGGTCGCTACACACCAAAATCTTGCACCGTTGATTATTCACCCTGCCACCAGGAGAAGTCACACTGGCTGCCTTACTTTGTACAATATAAAGTACAAACCGCAGAAATAATTGGTGTTTGGCAGGTAGACGGTAGAACGCCGCTTGTGGATCCAACTCACTAGGATTGAGACGGCTATGTTGTTGAAAATAAGGCAAGGCGGATGACAATGCCCGCTTTTGGGATTCAACAAGACCATTAGACGAAGGCGTTAACGTTGATTGGGAAATACAGTGATGGTCGTTAGTCACCGATTGTCCGCTGTTCACTACACTCTGACCAGTCAGTTGACCATTGCCATTCAACCTTTGGGATGGTTCTTGGGTTGGTACGACCGCCTTGGCCGATGACGGTATAATTAACGATTTGGCCTGATCCCAATGTTTTAACAACTGAGCAGGTTTCATAAAGTATAGCCGGTAACCAAAACACTCGGTAAAGGGAAATTCCGTAGCAAAGTGGTTACTATGTTGAAGGGTGCGATAGTCAGCATTTACCGACGTTCTTGATGCGCGCAAAGTGTCGTCAAAAAACTCTAGCACGCCTCGTGCCCGGGAACATACCTGACCCGTACCCGTTTGCAATCGAACTAGGTGGTCCACCACGCTACTGGGAATAATAACCGTCACCGAGGTCCACTGGTAGAACTGTTTGCGAATGGCCGGTAGATAAGTCAACCAGGCGTCGGTATCGGGTACTAATAATGTCCGTACGGGTCGCCGGATGGTAGTAGTCACCATCATTTCCTGGAGGGACAGGTCCATGTCCTGTATCTCGCGGTCCCAATCCAACGACCGATTCGTACGGGAGTTACTCGCATTCGTGGATCCAGAGGCCTTTGGGGAGGATGGACCCTGGATGGGTAAGGTATGGGAAGATTTAGGAGACGGTGTCATAATATCCGACAAACGGTTCTCCGCAGAGGGTGGGTCATTTTTGGTATCCACCCGTAATCGCTGCGCAATTAATTTTGACGCTTTAGAAGAACCACCCAGACACAACGCTCGGTAAAGGCGGGCTAACCAACATAACCACTCGGTTCGTTCTAAAATCGAGGACCCCGGGACGCCCGTAGGGTTAAGCAGATTATTCTTACGAATGGTTAACCGCCATGATTGGCTACGTTTATCCGGTTTGGGCATAGGTAATAGACAGTGGAAGGGATGTAAAAACGCTGTACCCAACATAATGGCATCCTGGGGTAACCAAGCCGTGAACGACGTATCCGCGGACAACATTTGCCGCCCTTCACCCTCAGTCAAAGGCACTTGGTCCAGCAAATGGGTCAAGTATGTTTGCAACCGAGTACGTAGTATGGACATTAACCCTTGGTAATCAGTGTTTGTCGCTGACGTTTGGTTGGCATACGCAACGGTATCCTCGATAATGTTATGACAGTTACTGTAAAGCTCCAGACATAAACCTAGCGGAACCATCATTTGAAAGGGGTAGCGGGTGTGGTGAGACCTTCCCATCAGAGCCGAAGCGGAAAAGTGGCCATTTCCCTTGCCCTGGATGGGGGAAACTTCACCGTCCGTAGGTTGGCTCGCCAACACAAGCAAGGCGTCCAGCAACCAGATGGTAGTATGCAGGAGTAACCGGACCAATTCACTTCGTACCCGATGCAGACGGGCAAGTAACGAAGGATCAGTTCCTGTGGGTTTAACCCGGGCGGTGCTATCCCAGATACGCCCCATCACTACCACTACCAGCTTCTGCATGGTCTGGAAAAACACATCTCGGTGATCATTGTCCACCATCTTGGTTAGCGGAACAGGATCAAAGGTATTCATCTGTAGTAAATCGATAATTTCTCCACTCTCTTGTACGCATCGGGAATCGCTAAGAATGGCCAACGCTATAAATCGATGATACAGGTTCACATACGACAGACCACCACGTCGGGCTACCGTACTAATTCGCTCGTTAAGTCCTAAAGTGGACACCATGCAATTTTTCACGTACGTCTGTAGGTTCACCCAGGCATTGTTCGACGGGTAAGGCAACATGAGACTCTGGGTATACCAATACAGTACGTTGAGATTGTCATTGCCGTATGCTGCTAAAATGGCCAACTGAGCATGGGGCCGTCCGCTTTCCCGATATGCAGCAATACTTTGGTAATAATAGCATTTGGCGTAATGGTAAGGCGATAATGCAGCATTGGCTACCGGTGGAGCAATACGAAATTCCAACGAATGCCTGTCATTGTTAATTTGTTTCCGAGGTGTGCAACGTGCTTCGTTATCGTAATACACCCGGTATCTTTCGATATCCCCCAAATATACCAAACATCGGTGCAGACACACTACCCATAACTTTTGTTCAGGGCTGTATGGTGGTTCGTCCGCCAGGGTCAGCATTATACCTGACCGAGTAAGATCGATCCCGTGTTGTGCGGTAATCGACGAAATAAAAGTATAATAGAAACCAGCGGCGGCGTTGAGTGTGCGCTGCAGTTCCATAGACCACAGGATCCAAGGTGAGGTCACCGCTGATGTTGATTTCTCGGTGGGCTCCTTGTGTTTGCGCATATGATACCTGCACAGTTCTACGTGGTCGTGAAATACATACTTCCAAAGGCGTTCGTCTACACTATTTTCTACCGCAAATACTACATTTGTATCCAATAGGGTTTGAAATTGGTCTTGTAGCCTGCGATTTCCAGGTTGTGGAAAGAACAGTTGGTGAATCACGATAGAGGAGAAACGTACATACCCAGAAGTACGGATTCATTTTGGGGTGTAATTACATTTCCGCACGATAAGTAGAATTGATTTAAAATTAGTACAGGTGGATATAAAAATATAATACATCAGTTAATAATTTTGCTTATTAACGAATGTATCTCATACAAAATAGAGATTGATTAGAAGGTACCTGTGCTATAGTTTAGCAATAGCCCAATTACACACCTACAAGGGCTGACACCAACTATGTCATAGGGGAGCCGTGTTTTGAGACGAGAGTTACTTACCGTTGTCGAATGGTGTTGAGTTCGTCGAGCACCAAGTCAATGACGTCGATAGTGTGCAGCTCACTTTCACGGAGAGGCTGGGTTATGGATTTGACGCATTCCAGAGCACCGAGCAAATCTGCTTCCCGACACCGACCATTGAGTAGAGCAATTTGTTCTTCGAGATCGGTAGCGGCCCTATTAAGCAACCGAGTAAATAGTTTCAAATATGGACAGGAGAAGATGGGTTAGGCATTGTACAATAATGCTACCTGAGAGACGGTCAATATTGAGCGATAACCGGGTGGGTAGAGTGCTCAAATAGCTCCTATTATAGGCAGGTTCGAGTCCCATCCATCCACTGAGGGACGTGAAGACAAAAGGTGGAATATTAACTTACCGTAATAGGCCCAAACAATCCCGTTCTTTAGATTTAGGGGAAGGCATGGCGGACGGCTCGTCGTTCAAGCGCAACTAGAGTTATATTAGTGCGTCAATGTTTCACAATTGGTCAACCAAAAAAAATAGTGGAAAAAAATAGAATAAGTAAAATGCCTCCCACCGATGCACTAGGAATCAATAACGAATACAAAGACTATGTAATATGCACAAAATAAGCAACGAAATGCAATACCGATGAGCACTCGAGACGGTCAGCTGAGGCGTACAACGGATTCCAATAGCAACTCACTTTGTCAATGTACAATAATTCCCTGAATTCCAAGGAAAAAGAAAAGTATTACAGGCCTAGGGAATTCGTAAAAGAGAAATGGCCCAGACAAAACCCAGGAAGAGAAATGGTCAATATAATATGTCACTCTATTTTTACGAGAAAGGCCAAGGGAAAGGAAAGCTCGAATACGATACAAGTCAAGTGGGCGACTCGTTCTTATGTATCGTAATTTCAACAAGGTAAAAAGACAGAGGTCAGTTGATGTAAATACAGCAACATATCAATACCCTTTTTCGAAGCATCCAATGGCCCATTGTGGAGATGTCCCAAAATCTGTGGCGCCAGCCATTCCACGTATAACTCAGGCGGAGTTTACCACGGGCAGTAACCATATCCACCACAGTTCGGCATTACTCAAAAGCGCATTAGCCTAACGTTATATAGACTCAATTCGAGTCACAATTTTCCTCATTACATATCGCATCGTAACAGGGAAAAAAAAACCAAGTGGTACTTTATATATCCGTACAAAATGTAAAAAAAAATAGAGACGGGCGAGTAAACTTGGGCAGGCCTATGTCTAATCTGCTCTTGTATGTCACTAGTACCACCAGATACGAAGAGACAGGACCAACGATGGCATCCCTTTTCTCTTGATCGCAAGCTCGAGTATCATCCAAAGGGGGGGAGTGAATGGAGAGGCAACAAGCACGAGTGCAGCAACAGATAAACATTGACAAGAAAGTGCCTGACACGCAAAACATGTAGTCGGGAAGCAGAAAGAAGTAAACGCAACACGCATTAAAAAACGGAGGAATGAGTAAGTTGTTTGAAACCGGCAAAGAGCGGTCTAACAGCGAAATGGAATCGATCACATATAGAAAAAAACACAGGGACATTCGGTCACGAAGAAAAGTAGATAAATCAGACTAAATACCCTACGAATGGCACCGCATTAAAACGTACTGCCCTCGGGAGGTTGGTGGAGTTTACGGTTACTCGGAGAGGCCATTTCACGACGCAATTCCACCAAAACGGTTTCCATAGTGTAACTGCGTTTCCAGTGGGCCAAACAGGCTAATTTACGGGAATCTACATCACCCGTTTCCGAATTGACGCAGGGCAGATTGATGCGTGAGATAAACCGGATTTTGGGAGGTGCGTCGGGATAGTTTTCGTCACAGTGGATCAAAAGGGAATAGATACGGTTTTCATGGTAGGAATTCGGGGGCCCGAGGATGGTACCGTTCCAAGTACTGAGTGAGTGGTCTTCACCGTTTGCCAGTCCATAGCTGCAACTACCATCACCAATACCCTTTTCACCCTTTTCCAATTCTTCCAACAGGCGAAAACTACGCGGAACTAATAACCACATCATACCGTATATTTGATATACGAAAATACCATACATAGTAGCATTAGTACTGCTGCTCCGTCGGTCAAAACACTACGGTGGTTATCAAGCCTGTCAGAGTATCTTCTTCTTACATTTATACTCTCGCATTTGCTTTAAACAAAGACCGCAATCCGTAAATAAAGAAAAAAAAGGTATACATTGGCCCGTCGATTTGAAAAACGCTAAACGTGACCATTGCAAGGGGTTTATCAGGGAGAGACAATGTGCCAACCTCTTTACTCCATTCTTCGTCAAGTTTTAAAAAAAAAACCATGGATGAACCAGATAATTGTTGTCCAGAGCAAGACTCAGGACAATCTCAAACAGATAACATGGGTAGGTCGATGTGTTATAACAGCGATGGTTGCACTTACTCTTGGCCATAGTGGTATTTAAATAAAAAGAGGTCGTGTGAAGTAAAGGCGAGTCGTGAAGATGTTCCCTAGTTCTAAACAAAGTTACACCTAATAAAGGGATGGAAGTAGAGGGACAAATGAGGCCAAATTCGAAATACAAAAAAAGGTACAAACGAAATGCGGATGAGACAGGAAACGATGTAATTACCCTTAGATGGTGGTGGTTATTGAAGTAACCGAAACAAGGCCCGACCTGATGGGTCACATTGGTTCACATACAGACAAGCCCTACCCTCTTCCGCTTGTCCGAACTCACCCTGTGACTGGAATTCCCAAAAAAAATTGACCTGCATTTTTAACCCTCTATCGCTTTCCCATCCAAAAAAGAATTACCCCATCACCACCCGTCAGCCAGTTCATAAGAGATACAAAACTTTGGTAATCATATATATCACCATTCTATCATTGTGCCAAAGAGGGTGAACGAAGAGTTACCATTACATGGACATGCAGAAGGTATCAAAACATCGTTGTCAAAAATGGTATTGAATTCAACGAAATACCATGGCTGTTGTTCTGGAGTATAAGGTATGGTGATCAAGTGGATACATTCTAAAATTTATACATTTCAAAAAAAATCATAGACCAACCGGCCAGCTTTCCCGATTACCACTACTTGTTTCATCATGCAAGTCAACTGGCGAAGCGATACAAGCTGTAACAGAAGTAAAAGTAGTGTGTTTAACTATTGATTTTTGCTTATTTTCCACTGCTCTACTACAGTTAATGACATGGGCTGCTAGATGAAACTTGTACACCCCTCCCCTCAGTCTCCCCCCTGCGAAAGGTTCAGTATCTTTCCTATGAACGAGACTGTGTACATCCACCTACTAGCTGTACCTGTAGGATGATGATCTATAGCAAGTTGCATGGCTGCTCTTTGAATAAATAATCCTTCACATTATGCTGTTGAGTCTGAAGGAAAATGATGGTCCATGGAACCAAGTTATGCCCCGTTAATATAAACCAAACAATTCGCATACCTGTTGCATGCTGAAAAACAAAGGGACACACGGGAATCGGGTAAAAGGTTTATGATGGCTCTTTTATCATAGTTGACCCCCTGCCAAAAAAAGCAACGGATTTCGACACTGACGTTTGTAGTGGAAATTTACTGCTTAAAATCCCATTCTGAAAAATTGGAGAAGATAATAATATTAGCCAACGCCAAGTGCGAGAGTTAGGAACTCACGTTTTGTTCTTTACAAAGGGTAAAAGTGTTGCTAAACAACAAAAGAAAATGAGTCAGCGATGTCAGAGTGAACCTGTCGGGATCCATCCAACGGGGCAAGCAGAATCAAAAATGGGGTAGCTAAATCTAGCGCCCCGAGATTCATTCAATCCCTGTTTGCATCATCCTCGAAAATGGTAAAAAATTATTAGAAT
>JAOPJG010001087.1:0-13007 GCA_027478255.1 Dispira simplex | reverse complement strand
AGCACTCAATTCGCTTCCGTGGCCGCCGCGCTAGGGAGTAATCCATGCTCCGCTTACAAACCACTTTACTGTATATCAGTTAATAATTTGGAACAAGCTATGGACGAGTCTGCATTTATCGCTTGTAAGTAAGCTTGCTGTAATTCTTTTTCTTTTCTTTTCTGATTGTCAATGAGCCATAATGTATTTTGGTTGGAATGGACGAGGGAATAATTACTATCCTTGGTTTTTGCGATAAGCTATTCAATTCTACAAGGTTACTAACCTTTTTTATTTCAACCATTTATCGTATCTATCCAACATTTTACATTTATCATTCCTACAGGTTCCACCGACCGTATCATTGAAACCAAACATCATTTATACGACTTGCTGATTCAGATAGCCCATGTCAACGGACGGGTCGTTGTACAAATTGATTCTAAATCAGATGCCAAGAATCCCGTGCTACAAATTAATCATTTCGATCGACGGCGGTTCAAGCGGGATCTTGAACGTCACTTTAACGCAACAATAGATTACGGCGAAAGTTGGTCGGCAAGTGGTAGTTTTGACAGCGGACGTAGTCATCCCGAAAGTCGTGCTTCCCTTCACCTGGGGGATCGGTTCCTTTCCACGAGTATTGGCCGGACCAGCTCTGATCAATTTCGACGAATTTCGCGTAGAATTAGTGCTCATCCAGGCCATAAACGTACTAGTATTAGCAGTACCACATCCATGTGCTATGAGCGTATGTTACTCACCTGTTCGGGCAAGCAATTTTCGATACTCGAGTACCTTGAATCTATCACCACCAAATTGTTGATTAAGCTGGAAGTCATGCTGCAGCGGCTATTTGACAAATCTTCTTCAACTTCCCCTCGCATCTTGGTTCTCAAGGCCAAGAATGTATTGGCGTTGGGCTTGCACCCGTTTTATGATGCCGAGTTTGTGGAACAACTGGCCCAACTTTACTTTCCCAATTACCCACCTGTACGAGTGAAAAAGGTCATGTTGTCGGGTTATTCCTTTTTACTGTGGGATACGGTCAAGGGTTCGTTAAATTCTAGTATGTGTGCGTGTAACCAGGCATGCTTCAAGTGTCAGGCTAAAACTGAACCTTTGGTACCACTTACTGTAGATACCGGTGAAGATTTACTGACCGGGGAGTACCTTCTGTAGATCGATGGTTGTCCTAGGAAGCGAGAACATGTGTATGTGTGGGTTTTGGTCTATTTGTTCTACATAAGCAACTGTTGAGCGATTGGAAAAATAGCAAGCCAAACGGGCCTAACCGGGCAAAACGGGGGAGGAACGTATATACGAACGACGATCACTCCTCACTTTCTTTTTAAAGACCGTCTCTAGGTGGTGATTTGCGTTTTTGTCAGGTATTAGATATGGCTGATATATACATATAATAATGATATATCCCCTTGAATGACAAATAACGACATGGAATCCTACGTGTATCGTTGCGATGTGGAGGGATTTCCTTTTTCCCTGGAAAGTGAGAGCAGGTGCAAGGTGCTTGTTTTCTGCTTATTTCAGCCAAACTTTTTATTTTTTTTCACTTTTTTATCTTTCGCTTGCACTATAATTTACCCATATAGTGTTGCGTGTACCATACTCTAACGATGTGTTTTTATTTAAGTTCATTAGAATACACGTTAATGAATTAAACAAAAATTAGTTGGATACGATTACTGATGTAAGGAAGGTGGAAAACAGTGAAAACTCTAGACTTAAACGAAGACCAGTTCTGAAGAAATCAAGTGAGACGGGTGTGAGTATATCCCAGCACTCTGAGTAAATCCGTTCGTCATTCAACATAACCGATAAAAATTTCATGATTGACTAATTGCCTCGGAATTTATACTGTGCTGCTTGGAAAAATGTAGTGTAGAGTGTGAAATATTACACGGCTGGAACACAGCCAAGGGTATGACATGGTCCTTTCGTGACTAAAAAAAATTCACTTGCCTGCTCGCTTGTTTTACACAATACAATTTACCGTAGATAAACTTGTTGTGGTAAAAACCAGTATAAGAAGTAAGACAAATTAGGGACAAGGGTCGGATGGAAAGGTACCATTTACCTTATTTTGTCATTATGCCGCGGCCGATGATACAAAGCAATAAAATATTTTTATTTTTATTTTTTTTCTTATTTCTTTGAATCATCACTCCTAGCGTGATACATTTCTCCGATGGCAGTGTGGGATTCCAAGATGTACATTGGATAAAGTATTGGTTAATGTGGATTACATCATCGTTAAAGAATAATTTTTACTACAGTGACCATGTTTAGAACGTCAGTGGGTTTGTGCTTTCATTATGACGATTAAGTTCATTCTGGTATCTAGTGATAAGTTAGGTATCCTTTTTTTAAAAGAAAAAGTAAAACTGAGGGGAGGGGAAACAAGAAAAAGTAAATAGATAAAGATGTGGATACCGCATATGTGTGTGTGTGTGTGTGCATTGCCAAGTAAACATCCTGCGACTTGACCAGGGTAATGCGCCAGAGAAGTGAGGCCTAACAAAAACAACAATATTAACTCTTGGCATCCAAAGATAGTAGGTCGGCGGCATTCCGTACACGTTCGATCATCGGTGTGGTTTCCAAGACGGAGTTTACCGGAACATGAAAGGAAAAAATAAATAAAGTAAAATCAGTGAAATAACGCAGGTGGAAGCTATCTATGAATAGAACCGAGTATCGTATCAAACTATCACCCATGTTTCAAGATGGAAGTATTAATCTCCCAGTAAATATAAAAGGGCGTACGAAATCCCCCCTTCTCTCGATATTATCACCACAAACATCTACACGTTAATTTACGGTCACTCCGCTTATAGTCACTGCTTTTACGTTTAGCTGAGTTTGGTCTACCAGTTGTCTACTACCTTGACGAGTAATCTCTTCATTTTATTTTTCTAGAGAAACCTTTCGCTCTTCATAAAACACCCGTAATCCATTATGAAGGTTAACGCCGTCTATTTCGCTATCCTGGCTGTGGCCGCCCTGTCCACTGGTGTGTTGGCATCGCCCACTTCCTACCCCAACATCCAAGGCCAACAATCTCCACTTCTCAATATAAACAACGAGTTCCAACCCGAGACCGCTGGTACTCAGAGTGGACCTGTTGATGTTAATGGGACTCCTTTACCACCTGTGGAAAACTATAATGTGAACGGCGCGGTGCAATCTCAAAGCTCTGATGCCCAAAGTGTCCCTGCTGTGGCCAGTGGTACTCCCTTGCCCCCCGTGGAAAACCCTAATGTCGATGGGGTACCCGCTACTACTTCCACTCTTTTAGAGGGGTTATCTACCTCCGAGTCAGTTGCCAACCCACAAAGCGGCGACACCAGCTCAAAAGGTCCTTTGGCGGCTGCTGAAGAACTTGCAGTTGGTGGTCAACCCAAAAAAGTTGCTAACCCTGTGGTAGTAGACGAGGGCGAGGAAACCCCGTATGACGCTCCTACTCTTGTTGGTGGCTCGGAACCTATGCAGCCGGCTGAAGATGAAGAGGAATAGACGAACCTGTGCTTTCTAGGGTTGGTGTGTAGTACACCTTCCAGAGCATTACAGCTCGATTTCATGTTGTTCATTATTCATCAGTTCAATCGAATCATATTTTTCTTTACTTTTCTGCACGGCTAGTGCATTGCTTTTAAGTATTGCTCTACCTACATCCACATTCTTCATTCATTGTGATTCAATGGCTTCTACCCTTGACACTAGTGGCATCATAATAAAATCCATTGCGTATAATTTTTTTTAAAATGGCGGAACCCTTCGCTTTGTATAGTCCGAGAGCCTATTCGACAATTGATTACCTGATCTAAAACAGAAAGGTTCCAAGGGAGAGTGGGGTTTCCAGTAGCAAATGTTGACTAAAACACCCTCTTTAATGAAGCGGAGCAATTTGTAAGTACCCTCCAATGGTAAACTACTGACATTCACTGCGACCCCACTGTAATTGATAACCTACTGTATAGCTACAACAGTTGCAGGATGTGAATTTTGGAGATTTATTTTGTACTTTACATGTCTATGGGGTTGGATTCAGCCTGCTGCCTTTTAACCAGTTGGATTCGTAATTTTGTGTCATTTCTGAATACTTTGGCTCAGTATGGGGCTAACCTTGACTTGGATTTGAATTAACCGTGGTTTTTTTTGCGGTGTTTCATAGGAAAGACGGACGGGTATAAAACTTATATTATAACAAAAGTGAAGTTTCCATCAATAGGTTCCCAACCCTGTACTTCATTTGAAAGAGGGCAATGCAGCGTGGACTTTCCATGTAAAAATGACCAAGACAAGTGAAGCGGAGTTTTCTTCAGCAAAGTAATGAATGCAGTCACTCGGTCAAGGTGTAATTTCCTATACTTTTTTTTTTAATTTCTTTTGCAATTCACTCTTTTTGTCTATTTCTTTTTTTTCAATTATATTATAATACTATTCACCTCGTCTACAACTTACCCCAGTTTTTTTATTTAAAAAAAACAATATACCCCATCACTACTCGCCATGGGGTGTTGTTCTAGCCGCCCAAACGTGAACACTGACGAAGACGTCTCACCTCTGCTTCAGGATGGTGACGTGCCCAATTACACCCAGGATGGTAGTGGCTTACGGTCGCATTCTAGCTCCGATACTCTTAGTCGACAAGTGATGGAAGACGAAGAATACCAACGGCAACTGTTGGACCGGTGTGAACACGATCTTTTACAAGCGACACGATATTACAAATATCATTTTAAAAATGCCGAAGATATCGATTACCAGGCTACCATTTACCAAGATTTGATTAATCGGTGCGATGTTGAAGAGGACGACGGAGTAAAACGCGAACATATTGACTTGGCGGATCACATGGTACGTAATCGGGCCGATTCCAACACTGTTACTCCACGACTTAGTGGAGGGTACTCCAAGTCCAATGGTGGTGGTGGTGGCGGTAACGGATTGGTGCATGCTTTTGGACGTACGGCGGTTACCACTACAACGGTTACCCCAGGAAGTGGTTCCACTACAGGTGTAGGGTCACCGTCCCGACGGGCTAAATGGGCATGTCGAACTTCGCAAAACTCGGTGGTCAGTTTAGATGTAGTGGAAGTGTTGGGTAACGCTGGTATACTGGATGAAAATGTGCAACTCATCAACGACGTGACAGACCAGTTACTTACCGCGTTGCAGAGCGTTAAAGTGGAATACGTAGGCGAGTTGGTTAAGCCGCTCACCTGGCGTTCTAGTCCCTGAGTAACCCTTTGTCATCTTTGGGGGGAGGGCTTTTTTTGTTTAACCTGACTTTGAATATTTTTGTATTATGACTTCACAATACCTTCAAGTACTTTGCGGTAATAGGGCGTACACCGTATTAATCCACTCCGTGAAATGCAGAAAGGGTAGAACAAGTACCCAAGTAATTCATTTTTTTTTTCATTTATACTTCGCTATGACTTATCATTGACACATGCTTGACGGAGAAAAAGCATAAGCATCGCATTTTTGTAAACCGTCTGGCCTAATTTCCTATTACTAATGTCTTCCTTACTCACAAGGGATTTGGAAGGTATTAGTCATTGATGATATGTATCTGTATGATTTAACTCAATATTAATTATAAACCTTTAAAAATCAAGCTATGGCCATGCCGCATAATTTCACTCATCAGTCTGGCTTGTCGATTGGCACGGATAGCGATATTTTTGAAATTCAAAGGGCCAGTTTCTATATTTTTCCGCCTGTAAAAATTTCTAAGTTATGGGGGTTGCAGGCTTACAGTCACATGTTCTGTCCTTAGACGGGTGTGTTTGTGTGTATTTTTTTTACCTTTGTTTTTACACTAGATTAGGCCAATGTGGGAGGGTATGTGGATCAAGCAAACATGAAATTTGATTACGGATTACTCTGCTTATTTCATGTACACACTGACTAGGCTAAAAATAAAAATAAAAACGACCACCTCGGTTTGTTTACGGTTGGGAACCTCTAGCTTACTTATAATATACACGCATTTTTCCTGTTTGATTGAATCCCTAATTTTAGTTTTACATCTCCCTTGTACTTTTACCGGGTTGCCTTGCCACAGGGACCATTCTTGCAGCAATGTCCAACACTACAGCGGCTAATCAGACGGGCAGCGATGGACTCAATGTCACCAAACGGTTGCGAAGTGAACTCATGTCGCTTATGATGGCCAGTATTCCTGGAGTGTCGGCGTTTCCCGAGTCGGACAATCTACACAGCTGGGTGGGAACCATCGAAGGTCCACCTGGAACCGTTTACGAAGGTCTGTCGTTTAAACTGGGACTCAAGTTCCCCAACGATTACCCTTATTCCGCCCCCAGTATTCGTTTCGATACGCCCTGTTACCATCCTAACGTCGACACGGCGGGCAATATTTGTTTGGATATCCTCAAGGAAAAGTGGTCGGCGGTGTACAACGTTCAAACCATTTTGTTGTCGCTGCAGAGTCTGCTGGGAGAACCTAATAACAATAGTCCGCTTAATGGACTGGCGGCCCAGTTGTGGGCGAACCAGGAAGAGTTTAAGAAGCAGGTCCTCAAACATTACCAACCTCCGCAAGCCTAGCCAACCAAGGCTATCTCGCCGTGGACAATGAACGGCTGATTTATTATTATCTTTTTTTATATATGTTTTTTGTGGGTTGTGAATATCCAAATTCACCAAAGTCAGTAAAATTAACCTAATAGTGTTAAACCCGGGTGAATGGCAGTGGTCACAAGTGTTGAGGGGGGAGGAAAGGACAATGGATTGGATAGCGAATGTGATAAATACACAATGCACTTGGCCATTTTAATGCGGGATGATATGAGGGTCAAGCGGGGGATAAATACCACAGTGTAGGAGTGCGAAGGAAGCTTATTTGACCAAACTCTTCTCCTTCCCTCCCCACCTTCTTATTATTGTCACCATTCTTAGTTTCTTCCTACTCTTTGTATTGGATTCGACCAACGGTGTTTTAATTGTCTTGTATTTTCTTTCTTTCAATTTGTCCATGCGTCATTATCTTGTAGTAGAGAAAGCCCAATAACTACGCTATTTGTTCACCTTTGCTCCCCCCACATCCTACACGAATTTGGTGATTCGTGTGCGTGAAATTCTAACTGTATACATTTGGGTAAGTGCTAATACGTTAATCTCAGATGTAAAACCCGGCAGGGTTAAATAGGGCGCCATCGTTACCGTTTGTGTCAGGCACTGGTAGATGGTCTTTTTTTTATGTCCCACGAAAGGGGCAAATTGTCAACGTAGGGTAGGGTTTCAGGAAAGTTAGAGAGAGAGAAAGGGGTTCGTCTTGCAAAATACCTCTCGTTAGGCTGTGGACGAAATCGTCTGACACTATGAATATGCAGGTTTGAAAACGTAGTCTAGAATGTAACCCATTTCTCCCACTTTATATTTCTTGTCACCTGCTCTGCTTTTACTTTATCAAGCCTTATTTTATGTTTGTTCTATAGTGTTAATCGACTGATGTTGGGCATCGCCTTTTATACATTGTTACACCTGTGCTTTTTTCTTTTGCCATTGTTATTTGGTCATGCGTCCAGAAAATAACTCTGTTCCCGGTAGTTTTGACTCCTATCTTCCACTGACTCATCATTTCCCCCCTCTGTCGGCCATTCTGACCCAGTTCGGGAACCCAACCCCCACCCGTGGATCGCCCCGTACTGTTACCTCCGTTGATACCGCAATCCAACGTGTTTCTTCGCTGTCACCGACGATGGCCGCTTCCTCCCCGGACGTGCACGAGGTGCTTCAACAAGTGCCAGAGTATCTACGTCAAACTCCTTACGCAGCGCTCCTGTTGCGGACTCCCGAGAGCAAACGAAACGCTTTGATGGTACCTACCGAATGGAATATTAAAGATAAGGTCGAAGGTCTGACGGTGACCCACCACAACCTCCAGGTCAATTACAGTGGTCCGGGATTAAGGGACTCTGACGCCGCCAGTATCCGGGCCAACCGGTCGATCCCTTCCCAGTGTGGCGTATACTATTACGAAATCACGGTGGTGGACAAGGGCCATGACGGCTTTATCGGGCTGGGCGTCAGTCACGGGAGTGTATTAGCCGGTCGTCTGCCCGGTTGGGAGGCTAACTCGTGGGGTTACCATGGAGATGACGGTAACTGTTTCGCGGGATCGGGTTCCGGACGACCTTATGGTCCCAAATTTACCACTGATGATGTGGTGGGTTGTTGTGTTAATACGTGGAATCAACAAATCTTTTTTACTAAAAACGGTGTCCGTCTATACACCGCCTTTCGTAACGTCAAAGGGGCGTTATACCCCACCGTGGGACTCCGCACCAAAGACGAAAAGGTCCTCGTGAATTTTGGTCAAAAGCCTTTCCAATTCGACATCCAAGGCTATTACACGGAAGTAAAACACCGGTTATGGCGTTCCATCAAAGGAGGACCACTTCCGTCTTTACCCACTGTACCCGACACCGGTTTACTGGCAGCATTACATGCGACTTCCCAGTCTCCAATGGTGAAACCCTCTATCAAAGATTCCAACAAATTGTACAACGAGGTGGATTACACCAACGATTTGATATTAAGTTATTTTATCCACCACGGTTATCGTGAGGCCGCCCGTGCCTTTGTCCAAAACGTCTTGGGCACAGCCTCTACCGAACGGGCTCATGCTGTGTTGGTTAACGGCAAATCATCACCATCAGACCAACTTTCGTTCGGCGACACCGCCAACCAGTCCCTGGACCGGGTGCTCAAAGATTTGGATCGACAAGATGCCGAATTGGAGGTCCGTCAACGTATATCTCAATGTGTACTCCAGGGTGATATCGACCAGGCTATCCACCTCACCCGCACTCATTACCCCGACGTATTGCATGCTAATGAGATTATGTACTTTCAGCTACGTTGTCAGAAATTTGTAGAGTTGATTCGTCGCAGCGGGGGTGCCCAGACGGTGGATAAGTTGGACGAAGACTTTACAGCAGGTTTAGACGCCCCAAGAGATGACGCCATGGAGACCGAAGAGAGCGATATGGGGGTGACCCTCGCCGAGACTGCACCCGTCGGGGAAAAGCTGGCCAAGACCCTCGCACCATTGGAAGGTTCTCCCGTTACCGCCGGCAATGCACTACGGGAAGCCCTGCGGTGCGGACGACAACTCCGAATGGATTACGGCGAAGATCGTCGGAAAATAGTGGTGGCCACTTTGGACAATATTTTCTCACTGTTGGCCTACCCCGAACCTGCCCATAGCCCCGTAGCATATTTATTAGACGAGCAAAGGCGCAAGAAATTGGTGCACAGCCTCAACGAGGAAATTTTGGTGGCTCAAAACAAGCCCCGTGTGCCACCGTTGGAACGAACCTTTACCCAAATCAAAGTAGGAATCGACGAACTTATTAATCAAGGCTCTCCCACAGCCAATTTCGTACAGGTGGAGCACGACCTGTTAGCGTGAAGTCCATTGTATTATTTTTTTTTTTCATGTATTGGTGGTGAAATCCAAGTATAGGAATGTTTTTTTTTATTTTTATAAAAAAATCATATAATATTCTATTCCATGTCAGTTAAAGTGGAAGTGGGTTGTATAAACCACAAGATGAGAGTATGGGCATAGTACTGATGTTGTTGTGCAAAACAAATTTTGCTTTGTAGTGAAAGAGAAGTTTGAACAATTAAGGGTATGAAGTTTACGGCAGGTAACCAGCATGGTTTGTGGTGCAATGCAAAAGTGATTCGCTTTGGTGGGTGGAGAGTATGCGCAGTAGGGAAGAAAACAGCAGAAGCACATAATGATGTGTATTAGTAGTTTTCAATAGAACATCCAGATAATAATCAATACATGACATACCAGAACAGTATCAGTGCTTTTTTTGCTGGCGATGTACACAGTCAGATACTACTCATCTTACCATTCCCTCTTGCAGAAGCACCTGAAGAGTGATCCTGCCCTCGGAGTTAAAACACCTTGATGTCCTCACTATACCTCCTCGGAATTATTCAGCTGAGTCTCTAGACGAGTGTCACCAGAGGTAACAATGGAGCTGACTGCCATTATATATATTTTTTTTCTTCTTAGTCAACCGCCGACCAATCAACTGGAAATTCATCATTTTTATTGGGGAAAATTTCTACGTCGTGTTCTTTTTTTTTACTGCAGTACTCTGCCTTGACAGTCTGTATTTCAACGTAACACGTCCGATTTATAACAGAGCTATCTAATTACTCCATTATTCTTTTTCGAATTAAAGGGTTATTAATCTGTGATTATATAGAACCGTGAGCGTACGTAATCATGTCCTACACTCGACTCTACAAGGCCCTAGGCACCGCAGGCCTAGGTAGATCGCTCCTGTTTCCTGGGGGTAACTCCACTACGTCTACGCTTCGGTTTATTGATACTACATTGAAGACCCCTCGGCATTTCACAACGTGGCTTTCGGATAGAAATGGAAGTGTGTTGGTCCAAACAACTCGATCGGTGGGCATCAACCATACGCGGTGGACTAACTCAGGCGGAATGGCCGCGTTATCCGTACCCATGCACGTATCGTCGACCCGTTTGTTCTCTACAACACCATCAACGAAGGAGGAAGCGGTGACCAGTGCCACGGCAAAAGTCGTGGCCGACGCGACTACTGAGGCAGTGGTAACCGACACACTGGGTAAGCAAGTGGAAAAGGTGGCGAACGCGGCGATGCAGTACGGGGATCTCAAGGCGATGGGATTGGTAAACTGGACACCGGTGGGGGCCATTGAAGCGTTGTTAGAAATGGTCCATGTGTCCACGGGGTTACCGTGGTGGGGTACTATTGTGGTATGTACATTGGGGATGCGGTTGTTGATTTTACCGTTTGCCGTTCGTACGCAACGGAATTCGGCTAAAATTCAAAATTTGAAACCCGAAGTCGATAGTATTTTGGCCAAGTTGAAACGGGCCAACGAAACTAACGATACTCATCGCAAAATTCGACTGTCGCAAGAATTGAGCAACGTCTACACTAAAAATGGGTGCCATCCGGCGTCTATTCTGGGACTATCGTTGATCCAAATGCCTTTGTTTTTGTGTTTCTTTATGGCTATTCGTAAAATGGCTAATTTGCCCGTTCCCCAGTTCCAAACGGGTGGGATTTCCTGGTTTACCGATTTAACCGTACCGGACCCCTTGTACATCTTACCGGTCGCTTCGGCCTTGTCCATGTTGGCCGTGGTGGAAATCGGCGCCGCTGCCGCTCCCGGCGGTGTGACTTCCAATCCTCGCTTTTTGTGGTTTATGCGATTGTCAACATTGGGCATTACCTTTTTCGGAGCAACGATGCCCGCTGGTTTGTTTGTGTATTGGTCCACTGCCAATTTTTTGAGTATTTTCCAAACCTGGGCCTTCCGCACTCGCAAAATTCGGACCTATTTGAATATCCCTGAGATCAAGGTTCAGCCTAAAAAGGGCCAGAGCGGGAATTTGATCAAGGATATAAAAGCGCGCATCCGTAAGGCGGCCTAATCTTACCGAAGGTGTGTGCGTGTTCGTGTTTTAAAAGTATGATAATTTGGTGTATCTTCACACTGCCATAGCCTTACAGAGTGAAATGTTGCTTCAATCGGGACCATGGACTGTTAGTATCTACTGGGGAAAAGGTGTTACTGTTAAAATGACTAGTGGTTCTGTCAGTAGGATTATGGAAAACTCAAAAAAAATTACAAATTATCCTTCTCCTATATTTAAAAAACTTAGTGGTGGTGGTCTCTATTGATTTTAATTGGTTGAATTACTTTTTTTGTGGTAAATGAGTTTATGAGAGTTAATAGTGGGAGGTTTTTTTTTGGTGCCAGTGAACTCTCTCTTCCCTTTTTGTTTTAGAGTGATAGTGATAATATATTATCACTTGCAATTTCTCTGATTCTACACAATTACATTATCACCAACAGTTATTTATCAAATGCAGTGTGATCAAATGGGTAGTTTTTTTTCAACTATATAGCAAAAAATCTGCTGAAGATGAATGGGTCTCTCACAAAATCCTATTGGTTTTGTCATAGTTGGTACATTTTTTCCTCCAAAACTCTATACTCAGAAAAAACTCACCTGAATTTCAAAACTTATTATTCTCATGGGGTATATATAAGCTCTTGCAATTCCTACACCCCCACCATTATATTTTTTATTTCAGTTGGTCATTTTGCCTACCTCTTTTCACCCATTGAATTATAATTCAAATTGTAATATTCACCAGGTCTACATTTATATGCTGAACTTTTCTTATTTACTTTACTGTTTGTGTTGTCCTTTTCCACTTTGTGTGTTTTACAGCCATTTTTATTGATTGGCATCATCATTGGGTTTAGCATTTACATTACTTTACTCCATTTTTACTCTTTTATGTATTTCTCTTTATTTTTATCAGCTACTGTTCTTTTTTTTCTACATATTGTTGGTTACTATTGTGCAGTCATTGCATTTTTTTTAAAAATATCACTACCATTGGATGCAATAAACCCTCTACACTTTGTTGGGTATGATGAAAATGAACACCACAGCTATGGATGAAACAGTGGTAGATTTGACTTTTTATTCCACATGATTAAGTCAGTAAGACTCAGTGCTTGACACACTACCAACAGTGGAGGTTTGTGAGTTTACCTCCAACTAGCTATCTCCTTTGCTTTGGTGAAAACATCATATGGAGTACAACATTTGAAGCTGGAAAAGGCCAAGTATAACTTGTGATGCTTAATGATGTTGATCCAACTAATTGTTTCCCTTATTTGGAAGATAATGTTTTGGGACCTAACAGACCCATTTTAACCCTTTTAGTCTTTGTGATGAGGTACCCTGCATCTGTACTGCAGTACTACTATTATGGTGGGATATTAGTTTGACAGGCCAATTGAAAGGTGATGTCAGTAGTAATCAAGCTTCCATCTGTGAAACTGACTATGTGTTTGTTGCAAATGCACCATTTCCCTATGATTTTTTCTATCTATTTTACCTAGTTTAAGCCTACAATTTTTAAGGTTAT
>JAOPJG010000108.1:0-43796 GCA_027478255.1 Dispira simplex | reverse complement strand
TGAACGCACCTTTATTAAACGCAGCGGAGATCTATTCATTATAGCTGCACCAGTGCATCTGTAATGGGACCACCCATTTAGCTCAACGATGACATAACTGGGCAATAATTAGGGACGGGAAAATGTGAAATGAATCAGAAAAAAAATACACTATGGATTCTAACCGTTGTCAGTGGATCTAATGTATGTACTAAATGTTTTATCGTAGGGGGGAGGGTAGTCCAATGGTACCACCCTTGGGTTCCTTCCATGTCAGATTCATAACAGTAAAAATTTTAAGGGTAAAAGTTCTGTTATCTTTTGCCGGTTTCAAACGTTGTACTCTGTATGTTGCTTTCACCTACGCAAAGGGCACAACTTGTTATGAATAAAAGTATTGATGATGACCCCAATGCTTATAGTGTTGGGAGTGAGCGGGCAGTGTAGTGGATCAGGTGACTTGCCATTCGGCTATTATTACCCTATATGGGTCACTCGGCCTCACTATAGTCCAATTATAGTAAGCCATGCTCCCTCTAACCCGCCACTGCTGCCAAAAGTGTAAGTACCCGCCGAGGGGCAGTGATTGGTCACTATGCTTGCAATGGAAGGGTTAGTAAAAAGTGGAATGGTATACGCTCAGATGAAGGGGTCGAATTTTGTTTATCACACATTGTAGTGGACTGTTCATTGTCCACGACATATTGCCTGGCCTATTCCTCCCCGTTTCGGGCGAGGGAATAGGGAGGGAATGGAAAAGAGGGGGGGAGGAGAGAAGGTCAGGAAATATTCATAGTTGTTATTGGGGGTGTATATTTCTTTCCATTATTCGTTATTATCCAATAATCAACGAATGTACAACAAGCAAATTGGCGGACAATGTCAATGAAAAGAAAATGGGGTGGGTCAGATACCAAACACAGCTACTAGTTAGATCGGCTATTTACACTAATACTACCTGACCGACCACCTAATGTGAACAAGTAAGAAAAACAATCGTACTAATAGTATTTCGAGTTAGCAAGCACGATTCCTAACTCACGAGGAATGATAAGCCAGAAAGAGTAGTTTCCATGTAACGAAGAATAAACCGACCACATCGGCATTCTACTAGTTTCAGTAGGTCTACTCCATTTGTTTTTCCCTATTTTTTATTGGTATTGGAATAAATAAAGATGTTAAACAGTGAGATTGCCATACATTGATTTATATTATATTTTACACTTGGTGTGGTTACTGTTAAAAACCCAGCCCGATTTCCATCGTTGGCTACTCCGACGCAACGGATAATCAAAAATGGAAAAAAGATATTAGACCTGCTTGATAATAGCGATGTTAAATACTCCGCATATCTTGTGAATGCACGTCCTATCTGGAAAACTAGTAACACCTAAAATAGCCCATGGATCATCCCACTTTGCCAGAAAGAGATACATTGTCTTTGGCCACCAGCTCTTTGCTAATAGGCATATCCGGTGATGAACTCTATCTAACCTATTTTAGCATGGCGGCAGAGTAAATGAAAAAAAAAGCATTACAATGTGCATTTTATAGGAGGTATTCGTTTCCCATTTTTTGGCATTGTCTTGTCGTATAATTAAAACACCCTGCCTTTTCTAAATATATCACTGTCTTCGAAATACTTTTCCAAACTCATTTCTTCAACTAATTATACTACCCATCTCTCATTCATTAAAGATAGTTTCCCCTGCCCCCTTCCCCGAAAATATCTATAATATAATCGAAGATGCTATAATATACGAATGATATCCCATTTGGCAGGTGGTTACTACTTTGGGAAGTGTCCAGAGCGTATGCAATAACCCCAATCACCAACCAAACTGCTGGGTAGGGTATGTGTTGGTACGATAATTTCATAACCATGTCAAGGAGGGAAGGAAAAGGGGGAGGTAAACAGGCAGGTAGTTAATAACCCTAACCTACCACAGGGTATACCGACCTGCACGGCCATGCACATACACAGCATGTTGTTCAGTTTGATTAATACCCTTACACACTGGCGATATTCCCAAGCAACACGGTACTACCTCAACCAAGCGGTAAAGTTTCCCATTTTTTATTCATTAAACAAGGTCCCTGTGGTATGATTCCTTTTGTCCCTGTGGTTCCTAGTGATCCAATTTTTTATACCCTTGTGAGAGCGGTGTGAGTAAGGGTGTCGTTGCGTATGGCAACTGACCAGAAATAGAATGTTTCATGTGCTGCACATGGCGCAGCGAGATGAGTCATGCGCTCTATTTCCTTCATTCTCACCGCGATGTGAATGAAACGCGTGAATCGAGCATGCTTACCCCTCACTTCTTTCCCTGCCCTCCCCACCATTGCTGGTTAACCACTGGCTTGCTACGCCTTCGAAATTTAGTGATGTGTTTGACCCGATTTTTCGTGCTATTAATCACTGGCTTCTCCCATAACATATCAGTGAGGAAACAATGTTGCTCGTACTTTTATCGTTTCTTTCTGATTAATAACTGATATATTAGGAAATTTAAATAGAACAAATTACTGAAAAAAGAGCGCACACGTCTTTATACCAGTGCAAAAAAAATATTTTAATAGTGTGCAGTCAGAATTTACGGAACAACAAGTTAACAAGATATCCATAATAATGATGAACACAAACATTCATATTGGCAGCAGTAAATCCTTAACGTCACCGAGTTCTAGTGTGTGTGTGTGTCTACACAATGAATACGGGGTACGGCGGACGCAAAAGTGGGTGCAAAACGGTACTCACAAAGTGGGTGGCACCTGAATTGGTGGCAGTAGAATGCTAGTAAACGGTATGCAATGGTGAAGTAAGACGGGAACCAGAAAGAATGATCATGTCTTCATGCCTTCCAACTATTTTTAGTTATTTGTTTTCCATTTTTATCACCCTTTGAACAGTCAAGTCACGCTGAACTGTAACCCATTTCCATCATTGGGTTTCGCTCATAAGCTACACAAAGCGGGAAAAGTAAGAGAGGGGACAAAAAGAAAAAGAACACACCGTTGGGGTATTCCCCTGGTACACCTTCCCGTCGTGTAGCACAATCTTCCGCTAAGACAAGTAGCACCGCTACTGACGAGGCGGCTAGATCGTGGATAGTTAACATCCAATGTCACTGGAATTCAAACTTCGCGTCAGTCTGTTATTTTTTCTTTGGTACATTAGATATAAGCATACTGCCAGATATCCCCCCTTCAATTTTGGTTGTCAAGAGATGAATGGGGAATGGAAATTCAACCCTCACCATTAAATCAATTTTGATTCTTGTGCCGTGGCTTACGCCATCAGTATCACAAAGTGATTTCTTTCCACTCACTTTGGAAGATATGGCGAGGCCCCCCAAAAAGAAACTCCAATCTCCACCCCCTGGAAAGTGTTGCGTAGGTGTAATATAGTGAGCCAGTATCCAGTACGACTTGGACTAAATCCATGGGAGTGGCAATTTAGGCTACCAAGTCGTCGGGCTTAAAATACGTGAACGTTACTTGTAAATCTTTGCCTATTAACCTGGTCTATGTGACCACCAGCACCACCTTGGAAGGTTGCCAAAACAAATGTAACATGTTCCAAAAAACTTGACACTAGTATACTTCGATAGACAGAGTCCATGCTGGATTCATAACCCCTTTTTTATTTCCACTTGGAATCCTTTCCAGGTGTAAGCCAAGTACGCCCCTTTCACAGTACAAGGGGAAGGGGGCAGACAAGTCGGGTGATTTTTTTCATAAACAGGTAAATAAGTATATACAGTAATAATCCAATACCCCTTATATTTTTATTTATGTCTTTCGAGATAAATTATATTAGTTGATAGCCCATAAAAATACCGGGTAATTGAGCTCGATAATATATTTTCTTTAACTCGTATTTTTTCCAAGAAAAAATAAAAAATGTTCACAAGAACAATGTCTTGACCACTCACCCATGCCTAAAGGTAGGCCTCGAATCCAGCAAAGACCAAGGTGTAATACCACCATTTACAGAATGTGTGGAAAGGCGCTGGGACTCCACTCCTTCTCCTACAACGCAGGGATGGACATGACTATAAAAGGCAATATTAGTATCATTCGAAATATAAGAGATGTGTCGATCCTACCAATTTCGGATTTTGGTAATTTTGATGAGGGATGTATGGAGGAGAAAGGGCCGCACTTACGCTAAACCATGATTGCTTGTATTTTTCTTTTCCGTTTGCCCTGCCTGATGAAGGTTCTAGTTAGCTTTTCTAGTTCGTTACAGATTTTCTTCTGTTTCTAAATCTAGAATACTAGTATATAACCTTTAATATAGCATGACATCATGCAGGTATCCCTCAATAAAATAGGTGACCTCCAGGACCTTTATAAATTAAGCTGCCATTACATGTATGAGACTATAAGCAAAATAAGGATAGTATAGGTCGAATTCCACAGATGGATAGGGCCAGTTGCATCATTGTTTAATACCTTTGGACTATATTAGGCTTAAACCAGTTTTCGATATGAATGTACAATAAATGATCCCTCAATATAGGCTTATGGAGACGAAAGATAATCTTTTCTCGAGGCCAAGCTGTTACAAATAATCTCGTTTCGCAAAACATGGTTAAATTTAAGCGCTGAAAGATGAAAAAAAATGTCATTTTCCGGGAGAAGAGACTGAGAGGGATACATGGTAGAAACATATTCCACTTTTGGTTAGTACCAGTTCTTGCTGCAAGAACGTTATTTTTGCTTATATGGATTACAATGGTAAGAAATCGTTAAACCAAAGATATCGGCTGGTCACTCTTGGAATCAACTACTAGAGTGGGGTAGAATACGGCAAGTTCTCTACCAGGTGATAACGTTGTTTATTTAATGGATACACATTCGTATATCCCTATACCAACGTGTAATAGGTAAATCGTTTATGTTGTTTTGACCAGAGTTGCATTTGTGAAGCAATCCCTGCCTCTAAGGGGTATAATTAATTGCAGGTATCACCTACAAAGCCCCACATAACGCGAGGTCATCATGACTTGCTTTTTTGTTTCTACTTACCAAAGCAACTCTGAGAAATGGACCTACATGACCTTGGGTTTTCGGTGGCCAATTGAATTAACTGAAGCATGCCTTGGCTCTACAGATTTTATCGTTGAGGAGGGATGTGTAATCCTAGGTTATAATTTGCACAGCGTCAGTAGATGTCCTTTTTGGGAGGGGACAGGGTATACTAATAGAGTACAGTTTTAGTAATATGAACATTGATAGGTCATATTTTCATAGCTTACATCTATACATTAAGAATTATTATACTAATTCATGGGGTGGATTGGCGACCAAGCACAATTACAATTCAGGATAAATTAAGTTGTTCAGTTCGGGGGAGGGGGTTACATTTGTTCCAGCGGAAATTCTACGAAAAAGTCCATCGACCGAGGTATTTTGGGGAGCAATAAGCCACTAATACAGTTCAGTCAAACCAATCCACACGGCGATAAGCTGACTCCCGCACCTCAAGTTTGCTTCTTTCTCTTCCAGTAAGCACCGAATTGACTTTTTTTTTTCCAATTTGGAATGGTCCCAAGCTGTGGTTTGTCATTGGACACGTTTCGTTTACAATGCGAAAAAAAATCGTCAGACAATGGACAACTGTACTCTGGGGAACTGTGTGAATATACGAGTAGTCCCACATGGTGATCCTGTGTCATACGGCCTCAACGGACAAAGTATCCTAGTGCCTTTGTGATGGTGGTCGAGCTTATGTGAAATCGAAACGAAATAGGAAAAGAAGCAGTTGTGAATACATGCTGCGTTTTATCAATGACGAACGGCTAGTTGAGGTTATGGTTCATGGTACTCTGTCCTTTGAAAGCGGACATTACGCATTCTGAACTCCTTACTATCTCATCAGAAAACGATCACCATTATACCCAAAGTAGGGGACATTCGAAAAAAAGTGACCTCTCACGAACAGGGTAAATGTTTCCACACTTTCGTTGTTTCCTAACCTCAGTGCCATAATTCGCCGTGGGTTACAATAGGTATAATACAGGTAAGAAGGGAATGATGATGATGCTATTTTTGCTTTCATTCACAAGCCGAAATTGGTGATTGTAATGTCCAAAGCAGGATAATACCCTGGTCAAGTATTCCCTTCTCCCAAGAACCTAGTCCTAACTGTGCGAAACGAAACAGAAAGCCCAAAACAGCTACAAGTACCAGTCACATATTTTACTGGTGTTTGCGATGTTCAGCGTTTTGTTTGCTCCAAGGGTCTTAACTTTGATCAACAAATCACTCCCAATCAAGTGGGAACATATTAGCTGAATAAACCATACTTTGTCGGTACTGGGAAAATGTTTCAGTCGGGGTTAGAGCCCCTTCACATATCTTTCGGCCGGTCTCGGTTAATTGGGCGGGTGTACTTACTGTGGAAAAAAGGGGGTAATTTACCCAGCATTCGGCTATCCAATCCCATGTAAGCCATCATAGCAGGGCTTCCCAATGGGCAGGAGGAGGTAAAAGACAACCCACTCACAGACAGTATGGACTTTTCTAAATGCGTTGCAGTTGGGAATTCGCAGGTTGCCGCCATGTATCCCCGAAAAAAATAGGTCTAACAACACTGAGGGAGGTTTTTTACATTCAGGGCTACTTCTAGCAGTAAATCTCTCCCTGAAGCGCTAGCCTTTTCTCAAGAATCATCATCGACAGAGCTATTAAATGCCTACAACAAGGAAATGTATCACAAGTACTTGACATAGCGGCTTTCGTTGGTAATTCATAGACAGTGCCTGTGTCCGTTGTTTCATTTCAACATATTTCCAGCACTTTCAGTAAGAGTACATGTATCACTGAAACTCAAACAGCGAGTATGTAATGAAAACGGAGCTAATAATTTTTACTCAGTATATTGATACCATCAGTTTTGATGCTACTTAACAGGTTTACGAAATGTCACTCGACAACCGTTTGTAAAACAATTTATTTTTTTTTCACATTCTTATCATTATTGCCACCACACCATGCCAACTTGTATTGAATGTGACGCCGCCGTGCCTTCTCTGTATACCGAATACAGCAAGGGTAACATTCGATTAACTCAATGTAGTCGATGTCACCACTTTGCCGATCGCTACGTCGAACACGATGCCGTGCTCATCTTCATTGACATGATGCTTCACAAGCCCCAGGTTTACCGACACCTTCTTTTCAATACACCCAATTTTCATAACCAACGAGGGGTCACCGCGGGAGTTTTGAATTTGGCTATTCTCCTCATTTTGTTTGACGTGTACATCAAGTGGTTCCGATTAGAAAAAATGACGGTCGACGAACAGCCTACCTTTTTTTATAACCAGACCTTTTACATACAGTACCTGTGTATCCTGTTCATGAGTATCGTTGGTAAGTATCCATAAGCAGTGTTGAAAAATACGGAGAGGAGAATAGTATCACATGTTCTAGTCACCATGGAAGGGTTGTATACACCATGTAATAAGTAAAGACAGCCAGCGGAACAACTTTGTAACGTCCTCCGAAGGGAATTACCCATTGCAATTTAAAGACTAATACTTTTATCTATATCCCGAATTTTGTAATGGATCATTAGAATTTGCCTCGTTTTACCTAGGGATCCAATTGGTGATCCGACTTATCTGTCCCGATAAAACTATGATCAAAACGTAAGTGTACCTGTATAACTGATCAATTACATCCGATAGTTAAACAATCCCTGAGCAACGCATCAGAGATAAGTGTGACGATATTCATGCACCTTTACTTACCTCTAACCCACTCTGGCCCTGTTGACTATCGTATCTCGCGGCGGGTGATAGATTGTCGTCGTTTGCCCCGTTGGTCATATCATCATTCGGGAAACTCTTGACCATTCTCATCGTCATATGGAACTACAGTGAAGCCCACTATTCCTGGATGTTGAGCGTACTGGTATTTACATCAAACGCGGAAGCATTGGCGGTGTTTTACAAGCTCGGTTACCGTCAAGCATGTATAGCCGTATTTTTTGGGCATGTAGTACGCTGGGCTACCAACGCTCTGTATTATTTTGCACTTAACAATTTTAATTCGTTTAATGGGTTCGAAAGCAGTTACGAAGGAGTGATCTAATTCCTCAAAGCAATTCGCTCGTGGTAAAGTAAATATTCGAATAATTGCGTCCTGAAAAAGCGACAAATATGTAAAATTACTTATAACCATCCTGATCAAATCAAAATGGCGACTTTTTAAACACTGGCCGTCTTGTGTATATTTTCCAACATTACGATAGTTGTATTTTAATTAAAATATGACATAGGTAAAATCATGCCAACAATGTCAACACAATCTATAAAAATTAATCGATTCGCATAGGCACATCGGTGCAATGACCCTTGTTCCACACGACCAAGTAATCTAGCAAGATTTCTTTACCCTGCTCTGGAATGACGAGCTAGCGTTCGAAACTGGGGAGCAATTGAACGTGGTAAGTAGCCAATTGGTCATCAGTAACTGAGCTAGGACTCTGCATAAGAAGATCTTGGCCCGAGGAAGATTTGGGAAAGGCGATAACGTCCCGAATTGAGGAAGCATGGCAAAGAATAGCGACCAGACGGTCCAAACCCACGGCGATGCCTCCATGGGGTGGACAACCGTGACCCAAGGCGGTCACGAGATGGTGAAATCGTTGGCGTTCCGTGGGGGTTAACCTGAGAATATGTTCGAAAATATAGCTTTGCAACGCTGGGGAATGTATCCGGATGGACCCACCGGCGATTTCGCTACCATTGAGGACCAGGTCGTAGTGCTGGGCTCGCACTTGATTAGGATGTGTGCGAAGCTGTTCAATATCTTCGTCCACTGGGGCAGTAAAGGGGTGATGAGTGGCAGCAAACCGGACTAGTTGGCCCTGGGCGTCTAGTTCGGGTGTAAATAATGGGAAAGAATGGATCCACACAAACGCCGTACTGTCGGGATCCCTGTGTAGCTGACCCTTGATTTCTAGTAACGAAGCGGCCGTCAGACGAACACGACCCAGTGTGGTAAAAGCCGGGTGGGTATCCCGACGGCGAATACTGACCACTACTAAATCCCCTATATTCAACGACGGTGTTATCTGTTGCCACAGAATTTGACGGGTATCGTCGTTGGGATAATCCAGAACGGAATGGGATGACAAACAGCGGAGCGACCGGTCCTGTAAACGGTACACGCTGGTGGCTTCGCTCTCATTATTACCGACACTATCGGTAATCACCTGCTTGAGGTGATCGACATCCTTGCGACTTAGAGTTTGCTGATGAGATATCACTAGGTATTCCACAAGAGACGTGGGTTGGTTCGTTGGAGTAATCCCCGCTAGTGTTTGAATGGGCATATCAAACCTTAGATCCGGTTTATCAGAACCATACCGGGAAATAGCCTCTGTGTACGTCATCCGTGGCAGAGGTCCAGCGGCCAGTATGTCTACTCCCCGCACCGTTTGCCATACCCGACGCATCAGTGCTTCCAGTAATTGGATAACGTCCTCGGAGGTTATAAAGGCCATTTCTAAATCAATCTGGGTAAATTCCGGTTGACGGTCAGCACGGAGATCCTCATCACGGAAACACCGGGCGATTTGGAAATACCGGTCCACACCACCAGCCATCAGCAACTGTTTAAACTGTTGAGGGCTCTGGGGTAGGGCAAAAAAACGGTCTCGGATACGGGTAGGTACCACAAACTCACGGGCCCCCTCGGGAGTAGATTTAAACAGGATCGGGGTTTCCACCTCGGTAAACCTGGCCTCTTCCACTAGGTACCGGCGTACGGCGTGACACAGCTTGGACCGGATGCATAAATTGTCCTGCAAGTAGCGGCGGCGGAGATCTAGGTAACGGTAGCTAAGTCGTACTTCTTCCTTGGGGAGTGGGGCACGGTCGTCAGGAGTAAATGGAAGATCCTGGGCCTCGTTAAGAATAGTGATCTCGTTGGCGTGAACTTCCACCATTGCCTTGGCGAGGGGGCGAGATGCGGGAGCTGGTCGGGTGTGGATTATACCGTGGACGGCTAGAACGGATTCGGGAGACAAACGAACCAGGCGTTGGAAGAGTTCAGCTGGGTCTTCTATAGGGTGAATGCTATTCGTCCCTCCTTGTTCAGATATTTCATACACCACCTGGATCACCCCTGACCGGTCTCGAAGCCCTAAGAATAACAAGGTAGGGGAAGCCCGACGCACATACTGCAGCCAACCGCACAAGGTGACGGTCTGACCGGTGTGGTGAGTATGGAGTTCGTCAATGGCGTGAGTGCGACCTTGGGCGGTGCGCGGATGAGGCTTAAAAGGCACGGCGGGTCGTTGTCCTGGAACTTGGAGACCCCGGGAATCTGATAGGGTCCTCACTCCAAAAAGTAACCAGCCTGGTGGTTGGTAGGAAGGCGTCGTGAATAGACTCCTGAGGCGGGTCTGTCGGCATGCCATGGTACGGAACACCGATCTAGTAGCCATGGTGCTGGGGATCTATTATTAATTTCTAGAATAACTATTATTACAACCACTACCACCAACAATAATAACAAATGAGATAAGCGAAGAATTAGGGAGAGAAATGGACAAACGTGGAAGTGGTGTTGGCTCGAGCTTTTGAGTGGTAATAGACGTTGGCTGGTAACCGAATTATTGGGGATGGATATCGGCCCTCCATTTCCCCGTAACAAACAGTGGTTGGAGGTGTGATCAACCAGATGAGTGATTCGATCCCTAAAGAAGCGATGGAACCCATCAGCTTTATTTTTGAATAGCATTAATAAAGGCTGGCGGAGTGAAAAGTCTCCACTTCTCCTTGCATCACTTTTATGAGGCTGGACACAGTCGTACGCGGGTAATTGCTGCACTTGAATGTAGCATTGAGAACGAGCATATGGTCATGGGATGCTTTTTTTTACGTCACTATTATAATGGTCCAAATCACCTGGGTGAAACGAGATACTACACAGCATTAACAAGTCTACCACACTCGACCACGCTCAGGAACGATCTTTACCCTAGAATTAGTGTGGATTAGTCCGACATATCCCCCTTCTCTTTTTTCTTTCTCTCTCTTTTAATTTTTTTTTTATATGTTTTTTTCCCTATTGCCAGAAGTGGTGTTGTAACCCTTGTTATTTGTGTTCGCGGTCTTTGTTTATCTATTCGTCGTTACCTGCCAGTCCAATAATATTCGCACAAGGCCTCTTCCCACTAGCAGCACTGTTCCTTGTCCTACCATCGCCCGTATTTCTTCAGATGGCTCCTTCATCCGTAAGTCTAAGCTAGTATATTCCCCAGCTATCCTGTGGCTATTCATTTATTTTATAGCTGAATTCGTCCATACAACTAGCAAGATCCATCACAAGGCGTGGCTCTCCTTTTACTTGTTTGAGGTTGTATCCAAGTTGGCTCATAAAGGTCACCAACCTAGTTTTATTGTTCATTTCCCTACTGTCGCACTCCTAAGCACTAACTATTGGCTCCCTCCCCCACGATTACTGCCTTCTATTTCCCCTCTCCTGGCGTAACTTTATATACGTGTCTTGATTTCGTGCACGGGATTTTATTTCTATTCGTAATTTATTTGGTGGTTATATATTACCTCTGTATTATTCTGTCATCCATCGCTATGTCTGGTCAACCCACGAGCCCTATCGCCCCTGGCTTCCAAACCAACCAGTTCCAAAACTATAGTTCCTATCACGCTCGTCCTGGAAGTCACCGCTGGAAGAATGCCAAAAAGGGATTACAATTCACCGTGATGACCGTGGGGTGTCCCGGGTTAGGTCGCACCACTTTCATCAATACTCTTTGCGAAAAACAAGTGCTACCTCCCCCAGTGTACGGAAACCCCGACCAGGCCCACGAGGTGCAGCCCATGAATTTTGCGCCCTACAACGTGGATATGGAAGAGGACGGTATCAAAATCGCCCTGACGGTTATTGACACTCCGGGATTCGGTAATGGTATTGATAACGAGGATCACTTTAAGCAGATCGTCCAGTACATCGAATCTCGCTATGAGGAAACCCTGGCCGAGGAGACCCGCATCAAACGTAATCCCAAGTTCAAAGATAACCGTGTTCACGCCCTTCTCTACTTTATTACCCCCACCGGCCACGGTTTACGTGAGCTGGACATTAAATTGATGAAACGTGTGGGCAACCGGGTTAATGTCATCCCCATCGTGGCCAAGGCTGATTCCTTGACAGTGGACGAACTGGCCGCTTTCAAGAAGCGGGTCATGGAGGACATTGATAACTTCCGCATTCCTATTTATAACTTTCCCTACGATCCCGAAGAGGACGACGACGAGATTGTTGAGGAGAGTCGGGAACTGCGCAATTTGCTTCCGTTTGCTGTGGTGGGGTGTGATGAAGAAGTACACGAAACTGACGGGTCTATTGTGCGTGTCCGTACGTACCCTTGGGGTCGTGTCGAAGTAGATAATACTGAGCACTGTGATTTTGCCCGTCTGCGCTTTATGTTGTTGAATTCTCACCTCTCCGACCTGAAGGAAATCACTCACGATATCCTCTACGAAAACTACCGTACGGAGAAACTCTCGGACGAACAAACGTCCGATGGTGTCACTGCTGAGGTGTAAATGATACACTCGCTTATGTTTCCTTTCTTACCTGAGATTTCCCATAAGGTTTACGTTATTTTTTTTTACTTTCTTATCAAGGTTGATATGACTGGTGTTATTAATACACACTCCACATTTCTATTTGCTTTTAGGGTGAGATGGGTTGCCATCCGGATCCTAGAACTCACTTGTCTACCACTGCTAGTCGATTTTACTAGTCCCAAGGTAGCACAACGTTTAGTCCAGCTTGAATTGGTTTTCGGTTTAATATTTATATATCCTGCATGTAATGAATTCGCAGACTAGAAAGTGGGTCACGTTTTTCTTGAGATTGAAAACGAGCTGACTATTTTTATCTTCGTTATCATGAAATACCGCCCGCTTAAGAATTTTTAGTCTTGCGTCTCAGTCCTGATCATTTCCTCCTATACTTCCTTTAATAATTTATTGATGTTTTTTTTTCAATCCTAGTATACTTCTACTTTGGGCACTAAATATACAATTCGATCTTAACATATGTGATGCTACATTAGGCTTAGTCATTCGTACTAATTTGTATACTTGTGGGGAAGGGGAAGTGTACCTTGCTAGATAAAATGTGGAACGATTTAGTGAATCTGAATTGATAAAAGATGGGTGATATTTTTTCAACTACATAGAGATTTGGAGTAAAAACGTACCAATTGCGTTTTAACCAATAGGGTTTAGTGAGAGACCTACTCAACGCTGGCGGATTTTTCTCTATATAGTCGAAAAAACTACCCAGATTATCCGAAACCATAACATATTTCACGAGGGGGTTTTCCGCATTATACCATTTTACTAATACCATAACTGGACCCGCCTAGAAATATGTGTATATAGCAATTTGGAGCGAATATATACCAGTTGCTTGTGGACAATTTACCCAGCAGGGTTTTGTAATGAACCCCACTTAACTGTTGGAGATTTACAGTAAGTTTGGAATTAAAAAATTTCCCATTTGACAAACAAGGTACCAATCGTCTATGGATTTCCTAGGCAGGTAAAAAAAAACCGTATGGGACAGAAAAAAAATATCCCATCGTCTACAGTTTCCCCTCCCACGTGTGGTAGTTGAGGCTTTCCACCTTTTTCTACCATTGAACTGTAAATATTGCCCATCCTGTGGCTTGGTCATCATCCTAGGAAGAACCACGCCGTTGATGTCAATAAATACTCTGCTTTTTTAATATCACTTATGTTTGACAGGTGGGGAAGGAATGTAAAGTGGGAGGTATTTATTCATTTTTTTTATAATTTTTTTCCAAAGCTTTGCATTTAAATGTTATGTAGATCTGTAATACTTCACCGTTCCTATTGCATTCTTATCTATTGGATCGTATTCTAATATTTATACCGCACATTACCCTCAGCAATTATTACTATTATTTTTTTTCTACCAGTATAACCTACTTCATCATGGCTACCCACGACGGCTCAGTAGACACACTTATCTCACCAGATACCCCAGCTGGCAGTATAACCCCTTTACAAAAGATGTATTCTGCGTGTGCGGGAGCGGTTCTGACGTCACTCTTAACTACACCGTTAGATCTGGTGAAAACTAGACTGCAGTCGCAAACGCCTGCGGGTTTACCCTGTGAAATGGTGACAACTCAGTTGCACCAGTTTCCCCGGACGCCTTCACCGTTGGGTGCGTTGTACAAAGTAGACGTGTGTTTCTGTACGGTACCTAGTCGACGTGCACTGAATTGTATTTGGCGTTCTTCGACGACGGGGCCTAATCAATTAACAGCGGCGACGGCTTTGGAATTTCCGGTTATGGGACATGGTCCTACTACGTGGACGAGTCCTCACCCGGTGGAACCTAGACCGGTGCTCAGGGGTACGTTGGACGGCGTGATACAAATTGGTCGACAGGAAGGATTTTGGAGATTGTGGCGAGGATTATCACCTACCTTGGTCATGTCGGTACCCACTACGATGATTTATTTTGTGGGGTATGACCATTTACGGGAACAGTTAGGTCGGGCATTTAGAGCACGTCGACGATTGGACCTCCTCGACCAATATACTCCGTTTGTGGCGGGGGCGGCGGCTCGGACGTTGTCGGCGACGGTAATATCCCCGTTGGAATTAGTACGTACCCGAATGCAGTCGTCGGCTTCTCATAATTTGTCAGTGGTGTTGAAAAGTTTATTGACGATGACGCGAACCTTGGGGATTACGTCGTTGTGGCGCGGATTGACCCCTACTCTGTGGCGGGATGTACCCTTTTCGGCGATTTATTGGACGGTTTATGAAAGGTTTAAACGGGATCTTGGGGAATGGTGTAGTCAACCTTCTTCTTTATCAAGGCCACTGTCGACAACCGAAGAGTTTCGCATTTCATTTGTGTCGGGTGCCCTGTCCGGTATACTGGCGGCTACTCTAACCATTCCCTTTGATGTGGCGAAAACCCGACGACAAATTGATTTGGCACAACGACCTACCGCCCAAATGGAATCAACACTCGAACTCATGCGTAGAATCGTGCAACACGAAGGGATGGGGGCGCTCTATCGTGGGTTATCGGCTCGACTGATCAAAGTGGCACCAGCGTGTGCCATTATGATTTCTAGTTACGAGTTAGGAAAGCGATTTTTCGATCCTTCAACTTCGTCTTTTACTCGTGTGTAAACCCCCCGTCTGTGGTTGTAATTCGTTCCCAATATCTGGGTTATCTTACTTTTCTACACATTCTCTCTTTCTCTTCCCACTACGACGTCGACATTTAGAGCGCTTTAACCGGTTGTGATTTCTGATTTGATCTAATTTTACATTGATATAACAACTTAAACCTCATTATCGCCGACATCTATTACCTCTCACATTTGCGCAATATAATACCTTTTCCTTCCAATCTGTACTATACATTTTTTCTTATTTTTTATATTGAGTTCTTTTACTAGAAAGCGCTTTGGTGTGATGCCTGGGACTTTTGATTGATATTTCGCCCAATACTTCTACGAGTCCATGCAGCACCATTGTGGTGGATTCCTCAATGAACCAAGTTTAAATTACCTGTATACTGTACAGTTTTACATGAAATGATATGTAAATTAAAAAAAACCAAGGATATGGTATTGCAATGAAGAAAAAATCGTAATACGATATGGATCAATATCAAATTTCATCCTCAGTCGCGAATGATAATGTGGGAACCTTACGAGTAGGTTTAATGCGTCTATTGGTTTTGGCCTTTTTAGGTTGTGATGATTCCGTTAATGATTTAGCAGCAGGATCTATCCCGGTGGAATCGCTGCGCCTTTTGGTAACCGACGGGGATTCACCATCGCGCTGAGCTTTCGATCTGAAGGTAATTTTGGATGTAGATTTATCTTTGGTAATACTTTGGTGGGTTGGGCGAGATTCACTGGGTGGACCCTCCGTGGCCGACGAAACCAATCGCTGGGCTTCTTGTAAACTAATGTGTTGGGCGAAATCCAATACCACCACTTGGGGACGGTCGTCTTCTGTGGTAGTTGTTAAATCATCTAGTCCATCGTCGTCGTCTTGGTCATTATGGTCCTGCTGGTGGTCCATAGTTGGAACTGGTGGACCTTTGGAAAAGCGTGAGTGAGCAGAATCGAACACGGAGGGACGTACGGGGGTAGTAGTCGATTGGGTCACCGACGGTCCAGTGTCGTCGTTTGCTGGGCATTTCTCATGTTCATCCTGCTGGAAACGACCGGGTGTCTGAACACCTAGGGATCCGTACAGTGATTTTAAAAAAGGTGGTAAATCCTGTTTGAATTCTAAACCTTGTTTAAACTGGTGTGGAGTTAGTCGTTTTTTGGGCGGCATGGTTTTGAAATAGAGTGAGTGACTATGATATATATATATGCTCATGTGTAAACAAACGAAATGAAATGTCAAACTGGAACTGGAACTTACCTGTTTAAGTGAAAGGTAAAAGTCCAGGCGTGGGTATTCTGGTTCAGAAAGGGGATGGAATCCCCTTAACACCATATCCGAACTTCCAATGTCAAACAATACACAATGAAACCCACAAGTCACGCTGATGTTCCCGTGATACCAGAGGGGAATGAATGTGGTGAGTTTATCCAACTTTTGTTTTAATAGGATCACTTGGCAATGATGGTCTCCCCTTGTACGTATACTCATTCTGATGCCAAGGATCACGGGTTGCATAATGATTCACACCTCCACCGGAGGGTTAGATGATATATTGTTCAAACCCGGTCACACCTTGTGGTTCCTAGTTTGGAACCCTGTTTTTTTTTGAAGTTGAGCCATATTTATTACATGTATCATTCTGATGGTAGTCACCAACGGAAACATTCCGGAAAACAAAAAAAATAATTGGGTTTCGACTGTCAATGGTAAACGGAATGATTTGTACCCTTTCCCTCTTCCCCCCTTCCCGCACTTTCTCCACTTTAACCCCAACGAAATCCCTTGGGCCCAATCCAACAAATATGTTTACCTCATCCCTTGTTTCCTAGATTCCACTCCAAAGTAACTCACCATATGGGTTTGTTATCTAAGTTGCTAGTTCTTCCTCATAAATTACCAACATTTCCTGATGGTGTTTCCTCTAGCTCGTAAACAGGAAAACTGAAACGTAGTAAATCTATTCAATAAATCCCACTTTTCCTCTATATCGAATCACTAGACCATCTTTCCCAGTAGTTTTCACCTCCAACTTAAAACAATTAGGAATCGACAACCGCAACAAAGGCCAAGTTGAAATAGAATGACAAACAGTCAATGTTGGATTAGAGTGGGTGAAGGGGGGGGGGAAGAATTAATGGTTGGGGATAAACCCTCCCCCCAATTTCCTTATTTTTTATGGAAAAAAAGCACTTTTACAGAATAAATGTGACCCAATCACTCTCGTTCATCAGTCCAATCCTTTTTTTTCATTTATTCCAATTTGTTTTGGTTTCCTATACAGTACTTTGGACGGAGGGTTCACACACAGAGCACCCTGCGGATTACTACGTTTCCACTCATTTATCCTTTCCCAGTGAATTTATGCCATCGATTCACTTCAACGTACCTTTTTTTACTTAGTTTCTCCAGCCCACCAAAGGTCCATTCAAACACCCCGCCACAGCTGGGTCTATTGCTTGCTATGACGCATTCTGCTGCAGTTACGTCATATAGTACAAGTAAGTAACTGTACATTGTTCGTGAATCCCCCTTTTTCTGGACCACTCAGGTCTGTCAGAACTTGGTTGCGTTTAGCGCAGTTACTTCACAGTGTCGTCATACAGTCGTTCACACTCAAAGTCGGTAGTGGTGATGGAAAGAAAAGAAAGAGGCCATCCTGACACCCGATATCGCAATTAAATTTTATCAGAACTCGGGTGCAGTTATTTCATTTATGGTGCAGCAGATGGTGGTTGGTGGGGAGGGGGGGTTTAGACAATGACCCTTTCCTTCCCCAAGGCAAAAAAGAAAACCCTACTCAGCCCACATTGGTATGCAATACCCTCTGCTTGGGTACATGAAAAGAGTTGTGGGGTGCGTGTAAAAGAAATCAAGCCTTGACCACCTGGGGAATACATCCCTTCCCCATCTCTACCCAAAGTAGAACATGTCATTTTTTCTGGAAAGGACAACGTGTTAAACATTAGTTAGCTTGACTTTGCAATGGACACACCCCCCTCCCCATCAATTAGGGCCCAAAGTAATATGACATTCAGGGGGGAGGTTAGTCATTTATGCGACAGATTGGTTGAGGATTAGAATCATCCGGTTTTTGTTTCTTTCTTTTCTCATTGTATAAAACCCTTAAAGTCATTTCTGGCACATGACAAACCCTTATGACCCTTTCGTCACAAAGTGGCCAGGGCAAAGAGTCATCTTCCCGCGTTACGTCTTGGTGTTAGCCACCTGTTATTATTAGTATTTCTTGCTTCGGAATAAATAGTGGTAAATTTAAACATTTTATATAAGTTGAATAAATGAATGAACAAAAAGAATACGCGCACGGGTGTAATAATACAGGGAAGATGGCGCCCAAGCGAATCAGGGTAATTATAATAACACATTAATCAATTTACAGCATTAAAGTCATGATGACTAGTTTGGTTAAACGTAAAAAGGGATACATGATTAAGGGTGGTACTGACCTAGAGTTAATACTACTCACATCAACCATACAGTACAAGTACATACAACTAAACATTAAGGAGGTGTATTAAAACCCATTAGACATAAATTAGATGAGTGTTATATATAATGGACACAGTGATAATAGTACAGGGAAATGATGGCCCGAACAGGTTCTCATTTGTAGTTTAAAAAAAAGGAGGGAAAGTAATTAAATAGACTCAAAGGAGAGTATGTAATCTCGGCGGATAAACAAACTTAATGCCTTGGAGTTGGCACGTAGTGGGAGTGGGAAGGATAGGAATCGGTGGCGACGCCAAAGTCAGATGAAAAGTCACTCACCATACTGGCGGGACTGCCGACCATCATCGGACACGATGCCATGTGATAATGAGTAGGAAAGTGTTCCAACGGATAATCCATGCACATTGCAATGGACCGGATCCACGGGTCCGCCAACAATTCTTCAGTGGTAGGTCGTTCCAAGGGGTTCAAGGACAACATCCGTTTGACGGTAGCAGCGGCTTCGGGCTTAGTGGCCATCCAGTGGTCGACAATGGCATCCTTGTAACGCAGATACATACGGAAATTGGGATCGGTAGTGCGGGCCACTTCCCAGGGGAAATGGTTAGATAACATCGACAAGAGAATGACCGCCAGGGCCCATACATCGGCCTTGCGCGGATCGTACGGTTCGTTGGTGAATACCTCAGGAGCAATGTAAGGGTCGGAACCACACATCCCGGTGGTGGCAGGGTTTAGTGGGTCAAAGGTAGTAGCACATCCGAAATCAATAATTTTCACCTGGCCGTCGTGGGTCAGACACACATTGTCGAGTTTGAGGTCTCGATGAGCCACTCCCTGGCTGTGCATGTGGTGGAGACCGTGTAAAAGTTGAGCAAAATAGCAGTCGATATCGGTAGAGGTCAACGCACCCGACTCGACCATATCAAACATATCCACAGGACAGTACTCCATGACAGAGTAGTGGGTGCCATCGGCTTCCCGCACGTAGTCCAACGTCCGAATGATATTGGGATGTACTAAAGAGCGACCGATGGCCGCTTCATCTAGCAACCGTTGAACAGTCACAGGTGAAACAGCATTAGTTAATGGTTGTGGCTGTTGTTTCTGACCGGCAATTCTGGTTGAAGAAGCCATGATAGAGAGTGGGGAAAACACCTTGACGGCAAACTCGCGGTGGGGATCATCATGTGGCCGATGCAAATATACAGAACCACCAGTACCGGAGCCCAAGAGTTTTTCGGATTGACCAAAGCGACTGTGAATGTAACCCATGGGGACGTGACGAATAAGCAGGGGTTTCAACATGGGACTCGTCACGGGCGAAGGCAACAAAGTCGAAGAAGGTCCCGTGTACAAGTCCAAAGGAGCGAGTGGCTTCTTTGGCGTGGCGGTGGCGATGACGTGAGTGGATTGCGGACTACAGTGTTGACTGCGTTTGAACCATTGTTTAAGAGGACGAATGGTACGGGCTAAACCCGAGTTGGAGGTTTTAGTAGAGGCTACGCTGCTGCTGCTCGGAGAGTACGGTGAGGATTCAACCTCAGTGGAAGAGGGTGAATACATCGAGAGGGGACTTATGGGGGAGGGATAGGCTGTTGTTGTTAAAGTTTGGGCCATGGTGACTCGAACTGTAACCAATGTACTATATTATATAACAGTATATTGATGTGGAGGGGGGGGTTATCCGCGCACAGATCACACCTAGGGGGGGATTCCAAACACTGTTGACAGTGGGTTTCCAGATAATAAATCTAGTGTGACAAACAAAAAAATCACGACTGAGCGATGAACGCTTACAATAAAAAAGAAGGATAATCTGGTAAAAAAAAACCAGTTCAGTGCCAGCGGGTTCAAAAAAAAACACAGCTTAAAATAAATAGCAATGTGTATGTAAAACAATGCTCAAGTATGACAGTGAAGGATTTGACAGTTAAATTAGCTAATAAACACCTTGGCCGTTGTTAATAGTTGTCGAGAAATCGTGGTGAAAAGAATAAGACTAAGAATGAAATTGGGTTAATTTGTTACAATGCCAAAGGGTGTCTGTAGTAATTAGCAGGTAATTGGGAAGAGTTTGAGTGAAAAGCGAGGTGTGGAATAGCTAAAGTAGAAAGGGCGCGAGGGAGACTATTTATAATCAACAAAAAAAATTTTAAATCCATCAAAACTTCCGACCCGAGCGTGAAAAATGCCTTCCGACCCTGCCCGTACAATGGGAAAGTGGGGGAGGTTCTAAAAAGAAAAGTGGTGTGATAGCGGTTTTCATCACTGCGCTGAACTGACTCCACCCATTCAGTCAATAGAAAGAAGGGTGTTTGTAAAGCCACCCTTTTTTATTGGGTCGTTCCGCAGCCTAGGAACACACCCCTGGTGGTGGGTGAAATATTTTCCCATTCGTTTATAGTGCTGCGGGGGTAGGGTTAGCCAATCAGGGAATAGGAACGGGGAGGTCAATGTACGCCTCCGCCTCTCCCCAAAAAAACTGTATATGCGGCATCGGAGCGATTAGTCAGACTCACAGTCACTGTATGGGCTTTCTAACCTACCACATTGAGTCACCATCGTCATCGTCCACATTAATATGAGGGATACGATTGACTAGTAAATACCATTACATAATATTCTGGGCAGTGGTAATCGCAACAACGTGAGGGACTTGGCAAAACTCAATTTAGTTATCAGGGCTCTGAAGAGTGACTGCGGCCAAGTATAAACCCTCTCACTTGTGATGGCAGTGCAGAAGCCCGTTCTTTCGCTTTCGACGATGGGCCTTGCAGTCATTCCACCAAATTTCAGGGTTTGGAAGAGGACCCTAGTATTCATTTCATCTATTTTACCGTCATCCTTTTTTTATATAAAAGAAGAATCCGATGCTTGTTTTGTGCAACCTCGAATTTAACCTGGTAAACCCAGCCCGTTATCTATTGTTATCCAAAAAAAAGAGAAAAGGACAAGCCACCCGCTCTATTCAGTGGCACCAAGCCATCTGGAAAAGTGTAGAGAATTCTTTTATCCACTGTAGAAAATATTGGGAACCGCCACTTTTATTTATTCTCTACCTCTTACAAAGCGTTTCTTTTCTTTTTCTTTTTTTTTCATTGTAGTTATCGGAAACGGAGGCAATTTCTTCTTCCAATGTGGATTAAGGCATCCCACCAATGACTAATACGGTGTAAAAAAATAAGCCCATTTCTTTTCACAGGCTTGATTAGGTAAGCATTTACCCGGTTTTTCCTTTAGCAATAAAACCGCAGTTGATTGTTATTTATTTTATTAGCAGTGAAAAAAAGACAATGATTAATAATGCGAGGGTTAGCTGATTGTTCAGAGTCTCCTTATCAAACACCGAATAATGTGAAAAATTATACGTTATTCGTTGCAAATGGTAGCGATGAGTGGGCCACCTAAAGTTCTTTATTTTTTTTTCTTTTCTAGTTCATCCGTGGGTAAACACTATGACACGGGTCCTCGTTCCCAGAGTAGCATTTCTTGGGATGGGTACAACGAAATAGATAACCCTTCCTTTGTATCAGACCTTGCAAACATCTATATATTTTTAGGTAACTTCAGAGTGAATATAATCTTTGGGATCACTCAGTGAATGCTTCACACTGTTATTTATATTTTTTAATTTTTGGAGAAAAGGGTGACTAACCCTCACGCTGATACTGTCCAACCTTTTGCACAGATTTTGAGGGATGGTTCGGTGGAAACAGTACAGATAAGATATTTTGCGTGGCGTAGACCCGTAACACCCTCAGTGAATGGATCGAAGCCACTGAAGTGTGACTCTGTTACTCGGTAACACTGGGAGCGGGTGGTAAAACGTTACCCACCACCACATTAGCACATACAACAAGCACATAGGTCAGTTGGTACAATAGACAAAACTGTGCTTCAAATGAAACACAGTGTCAACCGATGTGTACCTCCACTACCAAAAAAAGAATACCCTCACACAATCTCTGTAACCGCGTGGTGTGCAATGGTGAGGTTAATCCTCTGTAAGCAGTGACCACTGGAAGTTATTTTATGGTTTAAGAGAAGGTGCATGTTCAGTCGATTGTAATGTCGACCTTGACCATTAAACCTCGAATACACAAAGGTTAAACAGTGTTTTTTTTACTCAGGTCGGGGTATATTCCAAAGTGTGGGTGGCACCCAATGGTCCGTGGGGATTGTCCGGACCGTTCAACTCTCTGAGTCATTCACTGACGAAGAGATCAAGTTATGAGAAACAAAGTGCGTAAAGGAGAGGACTTGCCAAAGGTGGAAAGGGTCCTACTTCATTCACTTGGTTTGGTTCTATTTTTACACTCAATCCCAACGAAATAAAGAATAGCCACTTTTCCACCCAATACGAAGCAATGTGAGAAAAGGTATGTGTGTTACATCGTATGGCTTAGTTTTTATTCGGGAATAGAAGGTCAGTCCCTTTTCCTCGGCAAATATAAAGTATTGCATTCACTCTATGTATTTTTTTATCCAACGGTTGTAATGAATGGACATTATCAAAAAGGCCTCTCCACTCTTTAACTGAATCCATCCAGTGAACCCACCGCTGCATGTCACTCGTCTATTCCCCCATCAATCCCATAGTTGTCGATGCCCTGCAATGTAAATATGTATCATATGAATCAGGGGGATCAGGAGTGAGATGCCTAACCCTTATTCTGACTATGCTCAACATACACTCTACTATGTTTGTCGTATTGCATACCAGTCTTTTTTCCAAAGCATAGGAACGAATTCCATTCTTTACCGGTCCAGAGTGTATTTCGTCATCTCATAGCACAACACTACTATTTTAAGTCGTTGTACAAAGTGTTTTAACAAGGCAGGACTAGCCTATGTTTCCAATTTAACGCTGTAATTCCAACTTGATGTAAGAAAGAAGATATAGCAAGGGTGGATGGGAATTGTGAAGCATTATTCAAGGGCAGACAAGCCACTACTACCCATATATCAACCCTATTTCGGAAAATGAGGGTGGTAAATTCGAGCCCTATGGTTGGAAAGAACCGGTCGAGCTCGTTTTTTTGGTGACAATACTTTTCCCACTGAAAAGATGGATATCACAAAATACAGATGTAACTTGAAGAGAAAAAAGAGGGATCTTGGAAAAAAATGGAAAAGTAGAATACAAACTCAGGGGAGAAAGATTTTAATGGAGAGTGGTAAAGGGTACGATTGGATACTGGTCAAAATTCAAGGAATGACAGTGCTCCTGTAGAGACCCCCCCCTCTCCTCTCCTTACAGGGGTTGTCAGGTGATCTCGCATTTCCATCAGGGTAAACCAAAAAGGGGAGGGAGCGGTGGATATAACCACCTCAAACAATACGAGTACTAACTACCGAAATGCACATGAGTACCTTGCCTCCAGATTGTATTGTATGTATTCTTTTACTGATGGACTTGCTCTTGTGATCGGTAGTGGTAGTCCGGCCGAATTAACCGTGAATAATCTATAATTATGTCATATTCACATATTTGTGATTCAACTGAATAGCCAGTATAAGGATTACCGATTGCTTTGTGGAAAGTATCGGAATACTCAACCCTCGCTAAAATCGGCACTAACCCCCCAAAAAAACAAGTAAACCTAAATGATTGAATACAAAAGTATTATAATCTCTCTCCTGGAAACTATCACGGCGCAGTAACCCCTAAGTCATTGCTTCCTTGGTGCTTTAAAACCAAATCTTGGAAATGATTCACTATTTCTTACCCAAAATCCCAAGTGGCAGCGCCAAATTTGATCCGTAATGTCTCCATCGTTCGCACTATAGCTCTGATACTGGTGAAGGAGGGGGGGACTCCAGTATAATTTCACCAAGTTAATATGACGACGTATGATCAAGGGGGAGGGGGAGGGCATGATGAGTCAGGGTTTCTAGGAACTGGTCCCAACTCCCTTTAGAATTCTATTGGGAAAAAATAAGTTAGTATTATTTTGCTACTGAATCTAAAGTGGCGTTGGACCAGTCCCCCTGTTGGTTTATACCTATTAGCATTTACAAATCAAACCCGATACCCGTCGCTCTTACTCATACATGGGTGGAAAGACTCTTGGTTCCCTTTGTTAAAACATAATTTAGCCCAAAAGTCACCACTTCTACAAGTATAAAGCACTCTGAATGAGATGGTTTGTGAATTCGAATTTAGGGTTGATTCTTTGCAGCTTCAAATCCTTTATTGATTTTTTTCTTCCATTCAGTTTTGGTGTTCTTTCTAATCTCGGCAGACAAGCTTTTCTTGTTTTAATTTAGTCCTGAAACAAATATAGACTATGAGTCGCTGTCGGTCAAGCAAAAAAGATGTGTTTTCAAGCAGTGAAATGCAAATAGTGAGGGGTATACCTTTCTATGGTAGGTGTATATTTTTTAATATAAAAAGAAATAAAAAAAGTGATTTTTATCTGCAGCTTACGAAGCGACGAGGTTTGCATTTAATTGCATTGCCTTATACCACTTTGAATGCGTCAAGTAGTAGAGGCACTAGCCCAATAAGTTACTGTTCTGACCTAGACCAATCAGTAATGCATCAGGAGGAGCAAGTCCGCTTTTGGAAAGCCAGGATCGTAGCCAAATTAGAATATCTAATTAGACCGCCGAGGATGAAAACAGATGAAGCTTGATATGTCAGGGAGATAGGGGGGAGTATATTATTTAATTAACTGTTGTTAGCGTAGCACATATGTCCCACTTTACTCACATCCTTACTTCTTAGAGCCGCAATATTTTTCAAGGGATGAGTACAAATGATCGCCTTCACCACTACGGAATACACTTGTGTTGGACTCGATCGAGAATCGCAGTGGTAAAATATCAACATTCATAGACAAAGGGTTTAAATGTGAATAGTATCTCAGACGAGATGCCAGTCAAACTGTGGGTTGCATTTCCTTTCCGAAAGCCAACTTTCATTTTGTACTTCCAACTTCCCAGACTCTAGCAAAAGAGTTAAATTATTCAATTGGTTAAAGTGGTATTGCTCTCAGAGTGACTCCCCCCCCCGTCGACCTGATCGTGAATAACTTTGTATTCCACATAGCTATTGATTGGAGGGATATTCTTCGGAATAAAGGGAGTGACACACTATAAGGTTGGTGCATTTCCACTGGACCGCAAAGTAATCCTGGGAAGGACTGTGTGAATGAACATCGAAATACTGCCAACAAACGTAATTCAATTATAATGATACTATAATACTCATATGGCACTTTACCATGCTGTAGTTATTTTTTTCATATGCCCTCTTCTTTTTCGAGTAAATGAAAAATTTAGTGCGGGTGTTGGCCCGAACAGTTCAAGAAATGTGGAGGCAATATCATTCTGATTTTTTTTTACATTTGTTTTTTTTTAAAAAAACAGTGAAAACATCGTTTAGGGGGTATGTCTATGACCCTGTTGTAGACCAGGGAACACACTGACCGAAGGAATAAATCACGGGATGCATTATGCAAGTAGTAAGTCGCCATGTAATAATGATAAAGAAAAAGGTTTTGATTCCCAGCAACACTCACCCTTGGAACATGTTCTGTGGTAATACTATTTACCAATGATGCAAATAATATTGTGTTTCAGGAGAATAAACCCCACCCGAGCCTCCCAGGTCCATTTCGTCCAGAGAATGCCGATGATGATTATGTACGATGACACAAAAAATATTTCTTTACTATAAAGTCTCACTCGACATGTAGCTCGCTGGGTCCCATGGTTAACCATTCGTCGGACTTTGAAACTTCTATAGCCAATTGGCCGATTTCACTCTTTTTTTTTGACACGGTACTCTCCCCATCTTACCTAAGTAGGGGTGAAATGGGAACAAGTGCTCAACCAATAAAACTAATGCAGGCTAGATTGGCCTCGCCATCCCTTTATTTATCTCGCTGCTAAAAGACATTAGAAGGATGTACAACAGATACTAGCAGGTGATATGCGTTGGACTCACTAAAATATGTAAAAGGTACACGCCATGCGGTTTATTTGGACACTCTGAGTAGACAGTTTGGACCCTTTAAAGCCCATTACTCGGTACCATTCATTAAGAAGTGCGGCCAATGTTAACCGAATACGGAAATGTCGTTCAAAAACTGTGTAGCGATACGTGGTAAAAAAAAGTATCCCTGACCATTCTATTGGGTGATGACTATGGTCCTTGGCTATGACAATAATGTCTGTAATATTTGTACACCCTTTTTTACTTCATGTGAAGATGGTGATGTCAAGATTAGTTCAGTTGTAACACTATGTGACTTCTTCACTCTCCCTCCCCTCCCCTGAATAAAATGTACGCCAAACAAGGCCGACTGGGGAGTTTTCCAAAGATTCTTATCCGCTAATGCCAAGAGAGTATCCTTCCAAATGTATCGGCCATAATCAAATTCCAGTTGAGATATTCCCAGCCGAGGCATAGTTTTTCACTTTCCTCACCTCAAGCGGGTTACTAATGGGCTTTGGTGGCGGACTAAATGGTACGGTTTCTTTTATTAAAACTGCATCCCTTAAATGGAAATATTATGCGTTTCATAACCTTGACTTAATGCGAACAGTAGGAACAACTGCCCTTTCCCTTTGTCACCTTATGAATTGTTTACATAGACTGTTTCCTTGTGCTAACGAGTGAGTGCTAAATTAGGCAAGGAAGGACTCGTCGAGTTAGTTACGTTTGTAATGCGTGACCGGAAGGAGGAAAATGTGTAATGATTGTTTAATAGGTGTGTATAACCATGAATAAACAAAGTCAGTAGCTATGGCCCCATAGTTTCTAGTTCAATCGGTTATTCATACTTTGTGACGGTTTTTTTATTCAATTAAGAAGGCGAGGGAGAATAATGTATGTAGGTAGTGAATACCCAATCATTGTCTCGTTATCTTTTTTTTAATCATCAAGCGGTAAATTGCGAATCCGTTACTTCCTACTTGAAATTCTAATGTTTTTTTTGGCAGCCCCAAACTAGTAAAACACAGTGTATTATAATTAAAAATACGTGTGGACTATTGGCGAAGCACCTCATTTTACTCTGCCTCAATTCGAGGTCGGCATTGGAAAAAGGTACAAAAATATAAATAATATAAAATTTACACCAACATTCAACGGGACAGTGACTGGGAAATGATACCATGGTTGTTAAAATAGGCATTATTATTAGCGGTTTCTAATATTTAAAAATACTTCGCAAGACTTACCATTTTAACTGGGACAACTTTAGAAACACCTGAATAGGCTGATGAACAACCGGTGTATACTTTTGGTTATATTCAGACAGGTTACATCTTTATTTCAATTTTTTAATCCCAAACGGGTATAATAAGCAGTAACAAACCACAACACTGACAATGGGCTTGAGTGAGAGCGGTTATTTACGAGTGTGAGTATTCACTACCAAGGTTCACAGTTGCCAGGTAAACTCGAGTGAAATCTGCGACCAAAGCGTGGTAAACATACCAAGGAACGGTTGGGGTTGGCTATTTCTTTTCCAAAAAAAAGGGTACTTTACCAGGTAGATCGACCACACAGGGTAAAGAGTGATAGTTCTCGCCTTTACTTGGACTTTACTGATGGTTGTTTTTATTAGGTAGAACAAACATACGGTCTTTCAAACGGTTTAGAGGGGAACCAAAATTAAATGGGATTGGGATAGATTAGGCAATAATGAAAGAGGGGGTGTTATTCCTGGTGGAATTAACACCAAATCGTCGTGGTTCCTCTTTCTTATTTCGGTGGATAGTTGAAGTGTATCTTCAGGGCTTTGGACCTCCTCACTTCACTGAGAACATCAGTCACCACTACACCACGTAATTGGGCCTAAAGAAGTGCATTCCGCCAGACTCTTTCTTGTACGGTATCCGAAAAGCTCCCCTTGTCAACCACTTTACTTGCAGCATTAATTGTTTTTTTTTCGTAGACCAATTCCATTCATGTAATTCGACGATTGTTATTTAGCCACCCCCCTCCATGTCCTGGTTTACCACGCTGCTCACCGAGTCATACATACCTACGCGTCTACCTATTTCAACCAACCTTACCAGTGCCGCATTTGAACTTTGCTCACATAAACGCTCGTGTTGCTTTTCTCCAACTCATTCACAGGGAGGGTTCACGCACATCTCAGTCTGGCATTGCTGTAAACTATTTGCGAAATGGTTACCGCTCTCGAATTTCTATGCCATTATGCTACTTTGATCACCCGAGAACAAAACTTGGATATTGAAGGGACAGGCGAGTTACTCCGTCAGTATTCCCCCCTCCATTTGCAACGTCTGGGACTCGCCTTGGTGGGTACGCACATTACAGGTTGGCGGACGGGTCTAGGCGGGAAAACGTTGGTGGATTTGGAACCCCCAACTACGGCGGTGGAAGGAGTATTCCCTCCGCATCAGTTGAGAACGGGGGATGTTGTGGGGTTAGAGGCATCCCACGCGGGTCAAGTTGCTAAAGGGGGCCGCGCAGTCGGTCAAAGTCGGGGTGGGACTGCTAAAAAATCCACGTCGGTGGGTGGTGCTACCGCTACAGATGGGTCGGGTTCGCTATCTGGTGTGGTATGTCGGGTCAAGGATACCAAGTTGGTGGTTTCGTTATCGGATGAAATACCTTCTGAATGGAACGAACGCTGTACCGTGACGAAACTTGCCAACGACGTGACATTTAAACGCATACATATGGCGCTGGCCACCTTGGTTCAGAAATCTGGCCTGGTAGCCGGTCAATTGGGATCAGTAGACCCTACTCAGGTTCCCGCACTGTCTTCTTTACAAACCGGAAAAACTTATCCTGGTCCCATTACTTCGGAAACCCTTATTCAGGTCCTGTTGGGCGAACTCGACCCTATATTCACTGTGGGTCCACGGTCGGTCCCGTACAGGTCATTACAATCGGCCAACCTAGATCAAATTCCCGTGGATTGGTTTGACCCGTCCTTAAACTCGTCACAGCGACATGCGGTTCAGTTTGCGTTGGCAGCACAGCACCTCGCTTTGATTCACGGACCCCCAGGAACGGGCAAAACCTACACCTTGGTAGAAATCATCCGCCAATTAGCTCGCGACGGCCAACGTCGTATCCTAGTATGTGGGCCGTCCAATATTTCGGTAGATAACCTGGTAGAACGGTTGGCCAAGTACCGATTATCTCTGGTTCGGCTGGGTCATCCAGCTCGTATACTCCCGGCGGTGGTAAACCATTCACTGGACGTGATTACAAAATATTCTGACCAGGGGCTTCTTCTCAAAGACGTCCGTCAGGATATGGACGATACTTTGGCGCAGATACGTAAATCAAAAAAACGGAGTGAGAGGTACGAATTGTTTAAAACTTTGAAAGAACTCCGTAAGGAATTTCGCACCCGGGAAACCCAAGTGGTGGACCAGTGTTTGAAATCTTCCCAAGTGGTACTAACCACTTTGAACGGAGCTGGTATGCGACAATTAGATCAGCACAGGTTTGACGTGGTGATTATCGATGAAGCTACCCAGGCATTGGAAGGGGAGTGTTGGATTGCCGCCCTCAAAGGTAATAAGCTGATCTTAGCCGGTGACCATTTACAGTTACCACCGACCATCAAATCCCTTACTCACCTACCGGATTTACCCTCACCTGAAAGTCGTACCTTGCCGGGTACCCCCTCCACGGAGTTCACTTTGGGTCGGCGGCCTGCTCTCGACCAGACGTTGTTTGACCGCTTGTTGGCGCGGTATGACCCCGGTATCAAACGTATGTTGACCGTTCAGTACCGTATGCACCAATCCATTATGCAATATTCGGCGGCTAGATTGTACCAGGGGAAATTAACGGCCCATCCGTCCGTGGCCGATCATACATTGACCGACCTGGAAGGCGTAACAGACACAGATACCACGCAGGTTCCTTTACTGATGATTGACACCGCCGGATGTGATTATCTCGAACAGTCGGATGGAACCCAAGGAAATGGGGACACTTTTAGTCAATCAAATGGAAAAACCCAACGACAGACCAACAAAAAATCTGGGAAAAGTTCCAATTCTTTCGGTCGGTGGTTGGAACTCGATAGTAAATTCAACCAAGGAGAAGCCGATCTTGTGGAAAAGCATCTCGAGTTATTGGTCGAGGAAGGCGGTATGACGCCTTCCCAAATCGCGGTGATTTCGCCCTATAATGCTCAGGTCCGATTACTCACGTCGCAACTCAAGGGCCGTTACCCGGAATTGGAAATCGGCTCGGTAGACGGTTTCCAAGGTCGCGAAAAAGAAGCCATTATCCTCAGTTTGGTTCGGTCTAATACCAAAGGGGAAGTAGGGTTTTTAGCCGATTACCGTCGGCTCAATGTAGCCATTACCCGGCCTAGACGGCAGCTCTGTATTATCGGAGATAGCGAAACGTTGGCGAAACATGACCCTTTCCTCAGAGGCCTTTGTCAGTGGTCAAAAAACGTGGGGGAGGAGCATTGTGCCGAATACTATTGAGTAGGTCTCTCCGTATAGGATTATCCCATGTGTATTTTTTTTGGTGGTAATGGTTGGGTCTTTTCACACGTTGGTAAATTGAAAGTTTACACAACTTTTGTTGTAATTATGATTTATTACTGTCGAAGATTAAGCAGGAATAGCGGTGGGCTATCTAAAAAAATAACGTTGTCATATCACTTCAAACTGGTTACGGAAATTGACGTAAGTACCTTTCTTTTTTTTTAAAAAAAAAGCAACAGCTGTAATGGGTATAACATGAGCTGTACACCATGAAGTGTTCCAGAATAAAGGACTGGTTCCCTCACATCTATCCAATACACGTGAAGAAGCATTACCGTATATTCTAATTTATTCATTGGCCTTGAATGGAAAGTCTTGCGTGGAAAATGGGACCCGGTTGGATTATACGGAGGCACTGAATTCCGAAGGGCATGGGTCTATCCACGGCTCCCAAGACATTAAAATACCAATGTATGCTTTTTTTGGCCTATCCATTCCAGAATATCCCTCTGAGAATGGCACCATAAATTCCAAAGGTTGGCTATGCCTTTGTTACAAGTTGAAGGATTAGTGGCAACGAAGATCACTAGAGTCACATTTGAGATCATAACTGCCGAATTTGGACGGATTCGGAAGAATTGCACAACGGGAGGCCAGGGACAGACTTGTCCGCAGCCAATGAAAAAAATCACTTATTCTCTTATCTCATTATTAACAAGGCGAACTAGTCATCCCAAGTGCCATCTTTTGAACTCGTAGTTCTCTTGGCCATAGAATATGACCTTTTCGATATTATTACTAGTCTTATAAAAGTGCACCAGTCCTCTCTTGCTCCAAAATATGCCGTTTGGTTTTTTTTCTTTTTCGTTTTCCTTGACTTTGATTGTACCTAAGGTAGAGGATTTTGTGGTTGGCCCCAGTTCGCCGTGTTCATGCTGGAGTATCGATATTTCCGGGCTAATTCTTGCTGTTCGATAACGCATCTTGCGCACGTTACTACTTTATTATTTCCTTTTAAAATATACCGTTATCATTACGGATAGCTCTCGCCCTTTGGACTTGACTAATACCTCTCCCCTTGAATATACAGTCCACAATGAAAGCCTTGGGGTACCTCGTAATAATTCTCTCCGTCGTTGTGGGAGCCCTCGCGACTCCCCAAGTTACCAGTTCGGTCAGTCAAAACAACAACGTGGTGGGGAATCCGATTGGCGAAAGTAGTTTGTATTACATCATCCGCGACAAGACAGCCCAGCAATACCTAGCACTATATTACAGGCACGGTTGTTCCCATAGCAGAGATTTTTTCCCCATATGGGAAGAGTACTCGACGAGCGGCCATAACATTACCATCCACCAGTACAATTGCTGGGCGAAGCATGGGGATAGAATAGATGAGCTTTGTAAAGCTGAAGGCGTCAGAGGATATCCAGCCGTAATACTTTACCAATGGGGCAAAAGCCAGGAGGTGAACACTACACACTCTTTGGAAAGTTTCGAAAAGAAAGTCCAAAAGGGAATCAACATCCTCAGAATATCTACCTTTTTCAAGAAAGCCAAAGAAAAAGTCAAAAATTTCATCGGGTAAGACCCTCCAGCCCCGACCATTTAACGACAGGGACGGAGATACTGGGCGAATTTTTCTTTTCGAGGCTAAAACTGCACGGAGTCAATGTTGTCTCTTTACTTTTCTTCTATTTTTTAACCAAAGTGTGCAATTCATGAGTGTAATGTAAATAAATAAAGTTTAGTTCAATTGATCAACCATTACAGTTTATCCCGAGTTCAAGTGGAGCAAAAAGCGCGTGAGCGCTTCTCGGGAGGCATCCCCGAATACAGCCGTACCACTGACCTTTGATGCCATCAGGGAACGCACCCACTCGTCCAGCTGGTCCACCGGTATCACTAATTCCGTCCGACGTAACAAGGGCAGTAGAGTAGTAGTGATATAGGGCACCAACGGAAGATGGAGCGCCGAAACCGAAAGTGAAGTCAACGTGCAAGTCCACATGTGTAACAGGCACCGCGCTACCAGGGCCAGCGTTTGACGAACTACCGCATGTTCTGACGAGGATGATAGAGTGGATTCGCCGCTGTAGCCCACCGTATTGTTGATTTCTTCCAACCACGCTGGAGTATCATCATTGTCAATTGTAGTGGTTAGTCGGTTGGGGCGGTTAGTTGCCTTGGACAGCCCCGGAAGTTTAGACCAGGCATTCGGCGTGGCGATGTCATTGCACCAACGCTCCAGGTGGCAAAATATATCTTTGGTGGTGTCAGTATGGTCTAGTCCGCAGAGGAGTTGAATCAATGATTGGTAATGGTAGCTGGTGATCAAAGCCGCACCGTAATCATGTTCGATCACCGCCCGCAGGCAAAGTGAGGTAAATACGTTTGCAAGTACCACCGCCAGTCGGGATCCGAGGGCGTGGGTGGTTGGGGGTGAAACTCCGGCGGATGCAGCCAGGTCATGCACTGTGGGAGTACGAGCCATAAACAAAGACTGGTGATGCGTCAAGAGACGAATTAGCCGCTCATTGTCCCGCCAACCCCAAGACGATTTACTGTCAGTAATCAACGTGGAAAGTTGGGCGGCGGTGGTGAATTCTAGTGTATCCCAAAGGCGGACAAAGTGAGTGGCGTAGGTGGTCCACAGGATAGTCAAGGGCAACTGGGGTTTTTGGTAAGTTGATATAACCTGCTGCAGGGAACACGTGAAAGCGGAAACCACTGCATCCACAGGAGCATGTAAGTAGGCAAACCCAGCTAAGCGGTCTAAAAGTTGGTAGATACCCATCCCCTCCTTTGACGAGTCTGGGAGATTACTGTCCGCACCAGAGAAACATATGGAGGGATTGGCAAAATATCCTTCTTGTTGAACCCGGGCAAGAGTCCTGATTTGGCCGAGTATTGCGTCTGTTACATTGACGGATAGGGTATTTGTGTGAGCCAACACCAGTTCTCCCAGAAACGTTAAAAACTGACGCACCAGCCGGTTTTGAAATAGCCAAACACAGTTACGGACAAAGGCGACGAGATGCGCCTGATGGAAAGTCCGGTGTGGTGTGCCCGATTGCTGGTTTCGAACATTGGACCCAGTGAGAGAGTCCGCATTTGTTGCTCCAACCCGAGAAGTTGGGGTGGTGGCTTGACTCCAGAATTCCATCGGTAGTGTGCCCGACGCGATGGGATCACCCAAAGTGTCAACGTTTTCGGAGGATGCGTTAGAGTTTCTGGTGGGTACAAAGGAAAGGCTAGGTTGTCCGTTTGATGTACCTTGGGCCAAATGGTCATTCCACCAGTTTAGTACCTGCCACCCTACCCACGGTTGGCCAGTATTGGCATAGTGGGCTAATGCACGGGGTACAGCAGATGACCAGATGATGGATTCCGGTATAGCACCTTGAATCAATGTTTCAGAAGGTTGGTTCAACGTAGATCGGTGGTTAGGTACACTTCGTTGCCACTTCTCCAGGGATTCCCATAAAAGCAAGAGGTCGGGATCATAGGCTAATGGTGAGGATGATTCCTCAGTCGCGTTATACGGAAGCAAACTATTGTGTAAAGTTTCGCGCACTTTGGGATAGTCACTCAACAGTGTCGTTAATACGATGACCTGCCAACTGTCCCCTTTTTCATAAGCCAAAGGCAGTAATTGCTCCTTGATCAGCCATTGCAAAACGGGTCCGTTATCACCTTCGTAACTCCGACAGACGGCCAAAGCCAGTGCCGGGTCATGAAGCTGCCGTAAACAAACACTGGTCGCGTCACGCAGTCGGTCAGCCAACAAGAAAAATGCCGCAGCCAATTCGAAGCGCTGTTTACCGATCAGTGCATAAGCGTTTTTATTGGCAGCGGTACGCCACCTCGGTAGGGTAAAATCTTCCTTGAGAAAACCCGCCATTTTGGCTTGTTCGGGGTGACCATGGCTCGCTTTCCAGAGGGCCAAGAGTACACTTTTCCTCTTCAGTGCCAAGTAGTACAGAGTGGACGCCAACGGGTCCTTATTGTGGTGTAAATACTGGTGTTTAGCCACGGTTTCCATCAGTTTCCGTACCTCCTGGTCATTGCGTAACCAGTACGAGGCCCGTAACCGTTGGGCGTCCGACCAGAGCAGCCGGTTATCATTGGTTTGGAGGGAGAATTCGACGAGAGCCTTTTGGCCTTCGCTGTAACTAGCCCACGCCACATGTTTAAATGGAAGGAGTAGGTCGTCCATCTCTGTAGCGTCAAATGACGCAGTTCGTTGCGAGAGGGTACGGTAGGTCACTTGAGTTTGTTGTAAATGGAGATGGGCAAAGAACGCAAACCGGTAACCCAACGTATCCAAAGACAAGGTATGTTGGGTGAGATATTGCAGGGTATCCAGAATGGCTACTAGCTGCACTTGGCCGTTACGGGACACTCCCTGTAGAGAATGTTGGGTTAAGAAAGTATATAAGACTTCGGTATCGGTTTTGGAAAGGCAAGACCCGGCGTCTAAGTTCTTTCCCAGCGATAAACGGTCCCGGTTGCCTGAACTCGTGGTATCGGTAAGTAAAGTGGAGTACTGATCAAGTAATGGATTCCGGCGACTCATCGAAGTGCCCGCAGTGGGAGTTTGAGTACGTTCCAAAGGTTCACGCGTAACAAAGTCTTGGATGGCTAACCCAGTAGCACGGGCATTTTCTAATGTGGACTGTGGATCAGCGCACCTGCAATCTTGAATCTCCCGAAACCAGTGGGCCAACGAACGCAGGATGCCAGTGACCAATTCTTGACGATTCCACTTGAGTAAGTTCGTGAGCACGCACGGGTGATACTGGGGTAAAACGGTTCGCGTTAAGAATGAGTCCGACGCAGAAATTTCCCCATTAAATGAGTGTCCCAAAGTGGCAGTAGTGCGAATTACTGCTATCCGATGGCCGGCCGTGGCCACCAGTGCGCCGTTGCATGACCATACCAAGCGATTAATGGTTAGACCTCCTAAACCAGTCAGGCTCAGGCGTTGGACCACGTGCCATTGGGAACCGTAGTCCACTGACGGAGCTACGATATGAACGTGATGGCCTGTGGCATAAGCTACACACGGAGTACCGAGGGCCGCCGTGCTACAGGCGAGATCCCCCACGGGCTCGGTAATCACGCAGTGCCAAAGGGGGGGATGTGTAGACTGGATTGGCGAGGAAGACAGAGATAACATAGATGCACTGGGAATAGCGTTTTCGGCGTGTACATCCCATACCCACAATTCGGCTCCCTCCGAGTGGGCGGTCAATACGGCTACGATTCCCAACCCCGTCGCTTGAACTTTTCTTACCGGTAAGGGGAAGGTGACGGGTAATTCCCATACAGGTACCCAGGACGAGCGTCGGGAGGATGGGAGGGGAGGTGCGTCGGCCTTATTCGACAATATCGAGTCCGAGTTCCATTCTAAAGTATAAAAGCGTAGGGCGTCCCCTGTAGTAACTTGGGCTACAAGTACTGGTGCGTGGAAATTGGTTACGTCTCCGACAGGCGATACGGAAGTCCACTCATTCTTGTTTAGTAAGGCAAGCAACACATGTAATTCATTTGGCGCGGTGGGTTCTATTGTGGTTTGACAGGGGGGAGAGGACAGCACCTCGGTGTTAATTTCATTCCCAGCCGATTGTGATTGTATAGGTTTATCAGTACTATAACTAACTTTGACTAAATAAAGGCGAGGGTATACATGGTTGGTAGCGCCCACAAAGCACACCGTAGACATGTCTTTAGATGAAGACGTTATTGGGTGGGCTATAGCGGCAGAATTCAGGACTTTTATCCACGTCCAGCCCATAGTGGAGCCAACCGACTCATCTAGCGTATTCAAGAATTGAGTATAAATGAGATCGAAAGCACCACGTCCACGTTTCGTATGCCAATAAATAGCCAATACATCCGGAGTTAGAATAAGGAAGCCCATTCGGTCGGGAAACCACGCTGAGGCAACGGCGGAGGGATCCGGACAGTCCGAATAACCCCCCGGAAGTACCCCCATCTGCCACCTCTCCAAGTAGGGACCCTGCGTGGTAAAATTCTCCCGGAAGAGGATCCATTCGTACTGTACATCAGGCGTAAGTTGTGAGTCAGTGGGCTCGTTGGTCAAACCAGGCAGGGAAGCGGTACTGCTTTCTTCCAAATCAGAGGGCATAGGGCGACTGGAGGACGAGGCCACGGTTAGAAGCCAACTGGTGTCCATCGGACCCAAAGTAACATCATCACTGGGACTTGCACTCACCACGGACCAGGCATCACAATGTCCGTGCCACGTAAAATGACAAGTCCAACCGAGCAATCCCTCGCTCAGTTCCCGGAACCTACTCATTGGTATATCCGGCCGGCGTTGGTCCGTTTCGTTCGCTAAACCGCTGCCAGGTGGTTCCTGAAGGTGGGCAGGGTTATTCGATTTCACTAAACCTTCCGAAAAAGTCTGAGCTCGGGTGATTTGGATTCCCTTTGGAAATGGCACGAGGGAATCCGACGGATGTCGAAAGTCCATGGAAGCCGACCTGGGCCATTTATCAAGAGCAGTCGTGAGGGTTCCTGTCGGTTGTTCGATAGGGTCCCATACCGGAATAGTGCGTGGAAACCAGGACCAACTGCCTACCATGCCGTTTTGATAGCGTAAGATACAACATAACCCTCCTATATTAGACGGCTGTCCGGGTATAAACCACGGGTTAGCCACGAGATTATTCATTGCGGTAGTTGGTGTAGCCGAAAGATCCCGTGGATCATGATGGATCGATGTGCTGCAATATATCAGGTATGGAGTGGCCATATGGCCGGGTTCACCGTCGGGTAAACGAACGGTCCAAAAGGTTAGGGAGCCGTCCGGTAAAAGGGCCATAAACAGTTCCTCCAGTCGAGTGAGACGTTCCACACAAGCAGCGAATTGGGCGGTGGAGAGGTAAGGTGAAGTGAACTCCGAGGGGGAAACCTCGGCCGAGGGACTTTGCAGAGGGTCGGACTGCAATGCACGTTGTACAGTTCGTTTATCTACCCAGTGGGCATACGGAAAAGTATAGTCAGACAGGTTGGATTGCACTTCGGTTAGAGATTGGTCGCTAGTCGGAGTGACCAATACATTAGGTAGCATCGTTGGTAACGGATCCAACCACTGTCGGGGATCCAAAGTGCACACTAACGCGTAGATAGGGGTGCCCTCGTGGATGCTCTGTTGACTCCATATTCGAGTGCAACCATCGGCGCAGAGAGTAAACAAGGAAGAACAAGTAGCCGCTGCCGAACCCGACGGGTAAGGCGTCCGCCAGGCAATATCCATCACGTGGTAAGGGTGCGGCAAGTACAAAAACCGTCGGGCGTGTTCGGAATCCAAATACCACAATTTGACAAGCCGATCGTACCGACCCAAAGTGGCAAACACACCGTGGTCCGCACTGGTCGCAATCAAGTGACACGGTGTGGGTAGGGGTTCCTCCCAAGTTTTAGACCAGTGAGTAGGACTATCGCGTGCTGTCCGGTCTTCGTGGCAGTGTTCCCACCGGGCCACTCCGCTGATCGAGCCCACTAGCAAGGCTGTATCACTCTGCCACTGAACGCATGTGCTTATATCGTCAGTCCCCAGTACTACCGTGCACGTCCACCGGGTTCCACCTGACTGGAACCGTGTTCCCTCAGTGGGTGCGGACGACATGGTCTCGGGGTGGTACAGTAGAATTACATTGTCCAATACCAGCGCCACGATGCCAGAAGATGAGCAGCAGCTAACGCTAGGTAAGGACGTCAGAATGCGTAAGCGCGCATCCTGGCGGGGGTGAAGAATTTGGACCAAAGACCACTGGGTTGTTTCGTAAATAAACAAGTCCGAACCAGTCGATATAAACTAGAATGGGAAACGGAGAGTATAGGAGTCAAAGAGTTGTAACAACGCAAAATAAAGCCGGAAAGTGAATATAAATAAACATACGTTAGTGATAGAAACGTTATTCTAACCTCGTATATAGTTCTATTTGGGGAAGGATTGGAGCAAAAGTCACGAAATGTTGGAGCGATACCAATGGTTCCAAGAATCCACCACGCGGATCATGTAAATAACACATATTGAGTAATTGGGTTTACGAAACAATTCCATTTCTTTACTTAAAATGTGCCCACAATCTTACCAAATAATAACGGTCTTGCCACCGCCCCACGCAACAAGCATGTGGGTCCGTATTACAGCGCCCGATACAGTATTCAATGTTCGACCATGGCATCGTAACAATCAATTAACAAGGAATTGGAATGGTAAAAAAGCGAAACGAAATGTGGTCCAATGCAGTTAAGGACTAGGTTACTAGGCTAGTCTGTGGTCGAGCCAAACAAAGAGGAGCTGAGCGTTGAATTTGCAACAGACGAAAAAAAAACAGAAAAGCAATTTCGAAAAAAGGAACAACCCCAACCAAAGTATTATCCATGTGGCTCGGGTGAAAACCAATTGTGGTTAACGTAACAAAAGAAAAAAAAAAGGAAAAAGTATAAATGTAACCAAAGAATGACAAAATGATGAAGCCAGCAGTCCGATCAAATATCAGTTTTAGAGAACTTTATACAGCCTAGCAGTTAGTAGAGAAAACAGCACTATTATACCACATCAACCTCTATACTCAGCAGTATAAATTCGCTTCTTTCCCATAAGTACTCTTAGACCCAACCCTTCACCCCTCTTAGGGTATACATGTATTACCAGACACTAGCTTATCATTATTATAATATATCTTGTCGAGTCTACCAAACCATTCCTCAAAAATCAAATATAATAACTAGGATGAGGGGAAGTGAAGAACTTACGGTGGCACTCTGAGCATTCAGAGTCTGTCTGCATCATGTCGGACAAACTGATATTTGGAATTGTTGAAACTGTAATAGGATTCAGGTCACTGGTGTGAGAAGGCACTCGAATAAAACAATAGAGACCTACGAATAGGTAGGAAAATCTTTTAAATATACAAGTATGTTTTTTATTCATGAGGGATTCGAGTTTCCCTGATCCGGCCTCCTTATATAACACAGGAATGACGTAGCTAAATCATAACAAAAATTATAGTGCACTTCAACATCAAAAATGAAAACAATTTTCGTGAAGATAAATGTTCATCCATTGGCTCCATGTTGGGAGCACAATACAAGTGGGGGCCTTGCGAAGAGGTTACACCATCATCCGGGTTGCCCCAACTTGTGGCTATCGAATCAGCTTCATCTTGAGGGAGCTGGTCGTCCTCGTTGGAAGTCGTAATCTCCAACTCCTGTTCCAAAACCAAAAATACCATGATGATAAAAGTTTTCAGCAACAAAATTTTTTGGATATTTCTTTTTCATTAACACCTTCAACTATACATTTATCATATTTCTCTGCATAGTAAAATCTATAAACCATGGCACAAATATAATGGTTGGTTTAGTTTTCTATACCATTGAAAAACATCACATTGGTAAGGTCACCAATGATCAACACCAAGTATGAAAATTGTCCCAGTAGATGTGGCAGTGTGTTAAGAAAGAAATGGATCAAATAATAAATAATTTAATCACAACTTACAACAAGTGAAGAGCAGGGATTCCCATGAGGAAAAACAAAGGGAACAAAGAAGTAAAATAGCTTTATAAAAAAGGTAGACAGAAATAACAATAATAATAAAATGAAAAGAATGGTGCAAACAAAGAAAATAATAAAGGTAAGGCAAAAAAACCAACAGAAGTATAAAACAACACTGTGGAAGTAAACTGAAGACAGAAAAACCAAAGAGTATCAAAAAAGAAAGTAATACCAGGAACAAGACAAGAGAGAGAGCAAGTTGTTGCATAATACAAACCAGAGATCTTGGTGGACACTCCTGAAGTACCATTGTTTCCCAAAATCTCGCCCATTGGGGGATAATCTCAACGTAACTTAAAAAGAAAAAAAACAGCGAATATCTTGAGCTAATCGTTTACAATGCTGTGAAACCACCCAGCTGTGGCTAGTAAGTCAGCTTTACTTGATTCACAGATGAGACAGTTGTTTGATTCTTGTACAGTGAATTTAGTTTTAGTCACTGCCCTACATCATTGGTAAGTGATGCCTGGTGAAGTTACAGGAAACCACACAACCATAGCATGACAATTTATAGCCAATGAAGGTTCAGTTGAACTTAAAACTAGTCTATCGTTCTATGAGCTTTGATCCAGCTAAGTTTGTTCTGGAGGTTCTCTGATGTTTTCATCATTATATAAGCCCAGCTGGATGACACCCATTTGCAATCATCAGCTTGTGTCACACATTCAATTCAAGTACTCTCCTAGTGCTTGACTCAATACTGATAATAAATTCCCTTGTGCACAATTTGCTGTCCAAGATATCGTGAATTCCAGTGAGTTAACCATCACCCCTGTTCAGCCATACTTCAGTTGTCCCTCACCCCCATCTGATCATATTTCGGTTCAGTTGTAACCAGTTCTATTTCTCAGATGGATCACCCAGTTCTCACAAAGTGAGCAAACAATTTCCCATAAAATTTGGTCATCATCCAAAATAATTTCCCATCAATCATTCCAGCTACCATGCCTGTAATTTGTAAACGAGTAAACGATTTCTCATAATGTTTAACTGTCAACCAAAAAATATCCCATTGCCCTCTCCAGGCATAACAGAAGTTCCTATGGAGTGACCTCCCTTACAGACTCATCAGATGAGCCTAAGGGTATGCTGAAAGACATGCTTCCTGGGTAGAATTAGTTTTGTAAAAACAGAGTATGTTAAAAGAGAGGAAGGGAAAATTTTTTCGGAAAAATATTGCTTTTCCCAAAGTAGAAATAAAAAATTTATGAGAAAATTTGTTTTATATCTTTCTCCTTTTATTCCCTCCTACCAGCCGTCCCAATGAGTTATCGCTTCTATTTTTGTGTTCAAATTGTCCTTTGCCATGTTCTTTGTGTGCTGCTGCACAAAGGGTATGATAAAATTTATCATCAATTCCTGATATATTCTTGAAAATTCAGAACCTAACAGTCATCTATCACTAGTGTGACTGATATATTTTGTATGTTTCTCATTGCAGGAATTAATCTGTGGGTTCAGTGAAGTTGTCAAAAAATTAATCAGTGTCGTATTTCAATTTTTATTCTACTGTTCTTTGCTGGTTTCGACAGCACATTTAAGACTGTCAAAATTCTGCCATTTGTCCAATGTCCAATATCCAGTTTTTAGTACTTGAAATAAAGTGGTACTCCACTCTAGTCTTTTGTACAGTTCGAATTTTATGTAGTTTGGGTGGGTAATTTATTTCTACTATTGTGTTGGTCCACTCAAGTTGGCAAACTTGATTTAAGCATCTAATTCGATTGTGTATTCTCGAGTAATCTGAACGTTCAGATATAGTCCAGGTCATTGTGTAGTTTTGTAAGGTCTGAATCTCCAGATCTAGTTCATTATATTGAACAGTCTCATATGGTTGTCTAAAATTCTAGTAATTTTTTGATAGGATTTCATAGAATCCAAATTATTTCATAGGGGGTTTCACTTTGACCTCAGAGATAGTCTGATTCATTGAGTGAAAGTGAATTGTGACATTGCATTCCATAATTACAATTATATTTCGATTATTGTGACAATTTTAGCAGTTTTTTCGATCCAAAATTCTTAAGTAGTATCCTGAAATTTTTATTAGTGAAGTTAGTATAAATTATATATTCTATTTCGTGGAATCTGACGTGTACCATGGCGGAGGAAAGACGTTCTTCGCAGAATCCATCCCGTACGATAACCCAAGAACGCACTACATTGGTGCCTATGCATGATGCCTTTGAGTTTATTGTAGGCCATGGACTAGTCCAAGAGGTGTAATAACTAGTCTCTATATAATGATAAAATGTCAACGGCATCTATTAACTATAATGTGGCTTCACTACCAAGTGTTGTGCCTGAAAAGTATAATAGAACAATTTTCAGATGGCAACTGAACGTTATGGGAAACAATTTACTCACTTAATAAAAACTGGGTGACACATCTGGGAGAAAAAATGATTGTTGTTATGCCTGGAAAACTCAATGGGATAATTTTTGGATCACAGCTGAAAATTATAAGAAATCATTTACATGTTTACCAAAAACAGGCGCAGTGCCTTGATGGGATGAATGGGTTACGGAAAACAGGCGTGGTGCCTCTGTGATGCCTGGTGGAGATTCTGGAAACCAGGTGACCATGATATAATCCATTTTAGCCAATAAGGATCCATTAGAATGTTTATTGTTGCATGAGTTTCGATCCAGCTGGGTTTGTTCTATGAGGTTCTCTAATGTTTCAAGTATTATATAAACCTAGCTGGATGACTGCCGTTTGCAATCATCAGCTTGATTCATTTATATCCTTGAAGTACTCTACTAGTGCTTAACATAAATAAATTCACTTGTACCCTTGCTGACCAGAACTTGTCCTAGTGAGGCACCACGCCTGTTTCTAGTAACCATTCGTCCCATCGAGGCACGGCGCCTGTTTTCGGTAAACGTGAAAATGATTTCCCATAATTTTTGGTCGCTATCAAAAAAATATCCCATAGCGCTCTCCAGGTACGACACTCTTGTTCACCAGAACTTGTCCGTTAAGCACCACGCCTGTTTTTGGTAACCCATTCGTCCCATTGAGGCACTGCGCCTGTTTTTGGTAAACGTGTAGA